>JBBPJQ010000312.1:0-29576 GCA_038088795.1 Boletus rex-veris
CGCTCAACCGGGTGAGAAGCCGACGAGCATGGATGCCAACAAGCTTCCCGGGCATGAGGCTAAAATAGCCCATAGCGAGATAATCTCTGGCACACACAAGTTGTCACGACGGGCCTTAAGACCCAGTGTGGCTCTCGTGCACTAGGTTCCTGAAAATCGCGAAAAAGAAGTACTATCGACGCAACACCAAGCCAACCACCTCTAACCCCACTGAACCCCCTGCCACACTTCCGACAACTGCGGGTTTTCGCCATTAACCTGTCAGGAGGGAGGAACATCCCTGGAACCTTGCCAAACCCAAGGGCGCCGACTCCCACGGCGCCAGCGACAAGGAACGACTCAAACCTCCCCTCTCATGAAGGATGGCACGGTCAGTCATGGTTACAAAGTGAAAGGTGCAGATAGCGGCGCCAACTTTCTCGCCAAAAACCTGCTCTGTCTGGGTGAACCATTCACCGCTGAGCACTTGACCTCCGCACTTCCATACCACGCAGCTCCAATCAGGCCCCGTCAAGTCATAGAAAATCAGAGCTGTTGCATTTTAACTGGAAATGGAGGCCTCGACAAAAATCGCCGAAACAGTTCCCAAAGCTATAGCCTCCCGCGTTATCACAGCCATCGCCCCTCAAATGGCTACATCCCTCAAAGCTAACGAGGCTCTCGCCGCCAGCGTAGATTCCTGAGCTTCAATCCACTCCGCTGCCTCAAACACCCTTGGCGGCGAAGTCACGATCTCTACGGTTGAAAAAGTCTCCACAGCAGCTGACGCGATCAACTGACGGCAGTCAAAGACGCTGTCGGCCAGCTAGCCCCCTCCCTAGTAGCCACGCAAGACAGCATCAAGACACCGCGTCCCTCCCTCACCCAGCCACCCTGGCGCTCGCCAGTGCTACCGCCAAGGAACGCCAAATCTTCATCAACCCCCATCGCGAACTCTCTCTCCACTCCCCCGTGATAGTGTGAATGGTGCGTCTTTCTTCTCCCTCTGACTCCGCAGTATATGCGACAACCGTTCTTCCCGCAATGTCCAACGAGACCGTCCCAGTATGCGAGACCAGGACCATCGGCGGTTGGGAATAAAAAGTAAACATCGGCCCGAAAGACCGGGTTATCTGCTGCGTCCCAAATCGGAAGCCCTTCGTTCTGGATCGCAGCGAGGTGGTGCAGACCTACAACGAGGAATGAGTCCAAATTCTTTGGTTTTTTGGGCCCAGGAATGAATCCACCAGGTAAAACATGAGTTTTGCGATATCGTCGGTCGGGAGCAAGGTTTAGGATTACCCATATGTAGATCCAGCAATCGAAGTCCTTGCTTTTGAAGAGTTGTGCACCGTCGGGCGACGCCATTACGACGACATCTCTCTCTTTGATGTCACCATCTAATACCGCACCCAAGTAATCCTATC
The DNA here is from genome assembly GCA_038088795.1 of Boletus rex-veris. Classification (NCBI taxonomy): domain Eukaryota; kingdom Fungi; phylum Basidiomycota; class Agaricomycetes; order Boletales; family Boletaceae; genus Boletus; species Boletus rex-veris. The sequence goes on from JBBPJQ010000312.1 coordinate 1,407, forward strand.
CCACTGTGACATCCTCGATGACGGGAATCTTACCCATCTCCGAGTTCCTGAGGTCGTTGAGAAGTTCTTGTGTTTTCTCCCAGAGATAGCGCATGTTCATCGCACTCCTCGCGTCCCGATAAAGTGCTTGAATTTGTGGACCAGGCGGAAGGGTTGGAAGCCTTAAACAAGACACCTTGACAGTCTGATCAATCGTAGCGGCATTCCATCGGGGTGTATTGCATGTTGGGCACTCGTCGAGGTTCTCAAACGGTCCAGTGTAACCAATGCACGAGTTCCGGCGCATAATGTGCCAGATGGGTTCAATTCCAGTGTACGAGGCGGTGAGTTTCTCAACTCCATTGAATGACATTAGCTCGTTGACTCCAGGCGCATCCGAAAAGTTGCGTCGAGTTGAGCTGATGATCCGCTTGTATGCACTTTGTGATGAGTGCTCCAAAGCTAGATATACAGCTATACTGTGTCGAGCGCCTGCATTCTCGACGACGATCGGCTTTTGAGGAGGATTCCGGATTCGCATAAGTGTTTCTGGCGTCATTTTTGCAATCGGGTCATCAAGGGAAGCATTCTTTATCAGAAGGATATATTCCATCGTCTCCTGCAGTTTTGGAAGTCTTGTGACAGCCAAGGGTTGGTCGAGATCCAATTGGGGTGGGCGCCGGCGGCTGTATACAATGCGGCGCGGTTGCCGTACCACCGCTGGCACATTCCGTTCATCAAGTTGTGGGTTGGGATCTTCTTCGCCATGATCGCGGCGCCATGATGGAGACCGAGACCGGGTGCCCGAACGATACTGAGAGCGTCGTGGCTCTGAATGAGAACGTGATCGAGTGCGAGATCGGTCATCTCGATAGTCATAGCCTTTCTGGCCCGGATCTTCTCCGGTTTCAGCTTGAGCCAGGTGTTGATAGAAGGTCGCATCCGAGACCATATGAGGCTTTCCATGGCCGCATTTCTGTACTTATAGCTACAGCTTTAGTCGACTCCGGTCTCCGCTAGGTAAATACATTAGTCGCTCTGTCCTCTTGGCATCGACTGAGCTCCGGTCTACTCCGGTCTCCGCTAGCCTCCGCACCTTCGAATCTGCCAGTCTCGCCTTCGGACCTTGTTAGTATTAGTCCAATAGTTAGTATGGGGGCACCAGAAGTAGTCAGATTGTTTGGGTGATCGGTATAACGTACTTATAGAGATATGATATGGCGCGTATGCATCAGCAAATTGTGCAGTGCTGTACAGCCACTTACAGTGCCTACAGCCCTACAGCAAGGTCCCCCACTGTACAGTGACATAAAATGTGCTTAAAAGTGGATTTATTTGCTATACAAACAATAAAAAATTTGCCTGTGGTCACTGTAGTGCACTGTACCACTGTGCGAACTTGACTGATTTGCTGATGATATGCAAGGTGAGGCTAGCGAGAGCTCGGAATGCGACGTATAAGCGAGAAGTTGGCAGTTGCTATACGTTGCTACACGACACGAGCAATGCCAATCGAGGCCTCAATTATTATTATAACATTTCTGATCATAAATTTTATGTTAAGTCCACTCTGGTCATATGTGGCGGGTCACACCCAGTTTTCACTTGGGATCACCGCTAACGCAGTCAACCATTGCTACACAGAACCATCAAAGTGAGGCCCCTGCACAGACCACGCGCCAATCACAGACCAAGAAGCTTCAGCGGTGTCGATTGGAAGGAATTCAATTCCCACCTTCCGATCCCATACTAACAGGAAACGAATTCCAACGAAAAGCCAAAGGCACCATTGACGCAATCCAGCAAGCCGTCGAAGGACACGCCCCGCTCCTGTCCGAGTCCTCATTCCAAACGCTGGCGGACTAAAGAGCTCTCACAAATGCTACACGACGCCGCTAAACTCGCCAACCTCTCCTACCAAAAGAAAGGTCTTTTTGGGGCCTTTGTGATATATACAGATTTGATGTCCACGAGAAAGCAGGTACTAACGAGAAAAGGGGTAGAGCTCTAATGCAACTAGAGTAGGCTGTGAGGTTAAAAGCTCCTCCCGTTCTTCCTCAGTCCAACGCGTCCATGTCGTCCCGACAGACGCTTCCTGCCGCACCTCAAGGCTCTCCAATGCACAGCGAGAGCGAAGTAGCATGGCACGAAGGTCGTCGTGTTCCCCGCAATCTGTCGCACGGATGGTGAGGCGCTGCAACCCAGGCAACGTCACCATTTGAAGAACGTTCCCGAGCGGCACGTTGATGTCAATGAATAACTTGCGCAGCGACGGATAAGTGAGGCGAGTTGGCAAGGAAGCCAAGCTGCACGGATAGGTGAGGCGGGAGGCCAAGCGATCCTTCCAGCCGTAACAGACCACCTCAAGGACCTGGAGGTTTGGACACAGCTCCATGACCGTGTGGAAAACGGGAATGTCTCCGAAACAGGTCACGTCCAGATGCGTGATGTTCGTCCACCCTACGTCGAACGTGTAGAAGTCTTCGTTCCGGACCACCGCCATCTGGAAAACACGCTGGGGCGGGGGCGGGACCGTGGCATCCTCCTGGTTATCACCTCCACCCTCCATGTAAGCATCCTCCCAGCCATCTGCGAACCGATGCTGCACTCGGAGGTAGAGAAGGGCAGGAAGGGTTAAGATGGGCGAACCTGGTTGGGGCACGTCGAAGTCAGCTAGGACGACGGTGAGGGAGCGTAGGTTGGGGTGAGAGCGTGGGGATTGGAGTTGGAGTTCGCCAGGCTCAGCATCCACTAGGTTGGCAGGGCCGTAGACTAATGTTTGGAGGTTGGGACAGCATGACACGAGGCCCAGGAATTCGTCCGTCCTGTTCCCGTATGCTCGCGGAAGTATGACGGCCAAGCGGGTGAGGTTAGCCCATGCAGCGTCGGGCAAGGTAGCAACGCCCGCGTTGTCCACGTCGAGAATGAGATTTTTCAAGGAGGGGAGCGGGCAGGTGATCCTCAGGTCCCGCTCCCCGTTGTCCAGAGCATCCGAGTGTACTGCGAGGGACGTGAGCATGTCGGCGCCGTCGAGCAGTTCGTTTAAACCCGAGTCCACCCCGCGTTCATCGACGAAGCGTAGTCGCTTGAAGCGCCGCCTGTAGGACCGAAGGAGCTGTGCCCATTCCTGTCTCCACCTCCGGCTCCCCAGAAGTTCGAACGGCACCGCCAGCGAAAGCGGGCGGTTCCCTGATCTTGACAGCCAAGCAGCATATCCGTTCACCCTTGCTTCGTGCATCGGCAGCAAGCCACCCCAGTCTTCTTGAATGGCACTCAGAGAGCACCAGAGTTCGGTTGTCTGCAGAGCTATATCCCTCCAGCGACGGCAGACCCGCATCAGGACGAGTGGGGCCGCGTTTCTATTTGGCTTGAGGTATGGCCGACCATGCAGGCACTTGACGAAGATGTGTGTAAGTAGCTCGTCTGGGAGGCGGGAAATTGGCATGGCAGTGGTGGTTTGAGAATGGTGAGTGACAGGGCGGTCCTTCTTAAGGGTTGTAGCTACGCGGTGCGTGGACCTGTGTTCGGAAAAAGAACAATGGCACTGCCGGTGCGCTGCCGGTGCGCTGCCGGTGCGCTGACCTTCATTCGTTGAATTTCCCCATTTAATCACCTGCGCTCCACCAGCAACGAGGCTCTCCTAGTTATTGGGGTGACATCTTGTGCGAACACAGAGGACGTCGGGGGTATTCCTGAGCTCCAGCGAATTCATATTTCGCGCTTTCCGGTGTAGCCTGTTACGTAGCGGGGCTCGGGCGTTTTGTGCTCGGCGTTACATTCGACTACTCACGCAAGAAAACGGCGAACTGGCAGCGATTCATTTGAGGCGACGTAGCTACGAACATCACCCATGCATATAAATGTACGAAATTATACGTGGAAAATAAGTACTCAGTCCCGACGTTCCTTGGTCACCCTTGGAAAGGTGTCAAGAAGGTGGGCAGAGGGCGGATATGTGTACCAGAAAACGAGGGGGGTGTCAGGAGAGAGCACAGGCACGAGACTCGCAACATCCTCGTGCTTGACCCTGCACGATTTCCAGCCACACAGGGCACATTGGCAGCGCATCGCACCCCTGTCTGCACGAAAGGTGAAGTCGGTTGCCAGGACGCCCTTGCAGCCATTGCCACAGGCCCTGAACTGCACGCCCCATGCGTTGAAGGGCGCCGCGTGCAAAGCTACTTGGCGGCAAGTCGTCTGTTCCTGACCCGGCTGACCGAGCGGTCCCCTTTCCTTGTAGATGAAGACGACCGGTGATGATTCGAGTACTGCAGGGGCGGATTTGATCGCCCTTGTGCAAGCCAACCAGATGCTTGGAGGAAATTGGCTGGTGGAGTCGGCAGGGTTGTCGATCGCCACGCCCCAAATCAAGTTCGAAATGAACGCACGAGCGTGCGCCGGAATGACCATAGGTCCTGTGAAAACGACGATGAAGTCGAACACGCCGCTTGATCTCTATTAGCCCTAAGCTGCGCGCATTAATAATAGGCTCATCGCTTACCTATCCACCAATCTGATGGCCTCGTCCTTGCGCGGCGGAACGCGGACTGTGGGACCTTCTGCGACGAGGACCAACCCTCGCCGCCCCCCGCGTGAAAATGCCCTCCTAGAACCAATGTGGCTGTTCCTTCAGGTTCATCTGGCATGCCGCTCGGCTTCCGTTCGCCAGTGCCGCCGGCATGTCGGTGCCCAGGAATGAGTCGGTGAGGTCGGGGAGCGTGCTGTACGCAGCCAGATCTCCCTCCCGTTTGCCGTAAAAAATGGCCCCAGTGGTGAGGCTTGACCGACTTTCCAGGACGACGATCGAGTTTGCTGGGCACTGCGAGTCGGTCGCTCGGCGAAGAAAGTCTACGGCGGGTCGCAAGTCCGAGGCCGCTGTCCTGTTCCCCCCGACTCTCAGTTCCACGTTGGCAATCATCAACTGGAGGGAACGTGAATTGCTCGTCTTCAGTGTAACAGACCTTGCGAACTCACACCGTCGGGCTGGGCAGTGAACTCACTGCGGAGGTCGATCTCCAATGACCGCCGCAAGTATTCGTCTACCTCGCTCGCCGGTGCGAGGTGCAAAAAAAGGAGGGGCCAAGTGATCTTGGAGTGTCTTCGACCACTATAGCCCCAAAACCCGTACTGTCTCACATCAGTCTCTCGCATCGATTCCCCCGTGAACGTCGCTTACCTCTTTTACCAGCTTCAGTCGCGCACAGAGGGGACAAACGAAATCGCGTGCTAAACCTGCGTGAACGGGAACACACCCTGGCGCAGTGCTTTCTGGCTGCTCGCAGACGATCGCCCTGCAAGCGCCACACGTACGCAAGATTTGGGCCCTGCGGCCGCAAAAGTTGCAGTACTGGCCGTCGGGAACCAGAAGCGTCGCGGGTGCTGCGGGTGTTGGATCGGTGTTCGCCCTCCGGTCTGCAAGCAGATAGAGCAAACGCGCACCTTCATGCATGTCGACGTCCCCGACTGCCGCATCCTGTGCGTCATCGGCAGGATTGCGGATGATATCTGAAGGCCCTGCCTTGCTTAGTCCATGGGCCACGGCGCTTAGGTGGGCCGGCCTGAATTTGTTCCACTTGGGTGGCATGAATGTCGAGTTAACGGTGAGAGAGCTACAGATAGGCTAAATTGGCAGACTAACTTTAAGTGGAAAAAGAATTCTCACGTTTCAACCTCCGTTTGCTCTCCTACAGCCGAGTGCCACCAGTGGGCGACCACAAGAGAACAATCACTGCGGAAACGAGTTTTCAACTGTAGCCCAACGGGATTTTATTATAGTTCCCGATAGCCCTTTCTAACGGGACCGAACCCCCGGAACAGCGAGAAAGTTTCGGAGTAAAAACAGGCCATTATTAACGGGATGACGGATATGCACAAGTTCTCACATCTCCACCCCTCCAGCTACTTGGTTAACGTCGCGCGACTTCGCCCGCAGATGCCTTGTTTATTTCCGTAGAGTAACATTGGATAAATTCGGGGACAAAAACAACAGCATACGTGTTATATATGCGCGTCATGTCTGAGCGGTGACGAAACATACATATAAAAACGCGGGAGAGAACGGAGCGCGATTGTACAATTTATCGAGGACATGGGAACACCTATTTCTCCCCATAGAATTTGGATTGAAATGATCACTTCCGAAAGTGAAGATTAAGCTATTGTCGAACGCGATGTTGGTAAATTAATACAAGGAGGTTCTTTCTGGAGGGCTTACTTTGAGAAGGAGATGCCGTGACAGAAGCAATTTCGTCCTCATTGTCCATCAAAGGTCCACAACCGAAGCCTTTTCTTGCATGGACTAGACGGAAGCTCATCCGCACGTCGCAAAATAACAAGTTCATGGCAGACGCCGTTGAAGACGCCGTTTGTTAGACTTAACATGGAAGTGTGTGAACGCCATCGAAGCGATAACAATTGCGCCGGGTAGGTACTCCTTGTATTTCCGAGGGGGAACAGGCGTATGGTCGATGTAATAAACGGGAAGCGGATTAACGGTGTGTGATCCGGCGGCTGTGATTTTGTCAAGTAGGGGTTGGCAACGAGTGCTGACAGGCCAGTTTTTGATACTGAATTCATCGCCTAGTTCGTCTTTCAAACACAATAAGTAAAAGAAGGTGAATGGAGACTAGTACGCACTAACCAGGGACGTCGTGTTCCTGTGTTTCATTAGAATCCTCAATGCTATCGGAGGGGCTATTTTCCGTGGACTTATTTTCTTCTAGCGCGACGTTACGTGGTGGACATTCAAAGAGTGGAGATGACGTACGAGGAAGAGCGGGTGCACCATCTTGATTGAACCCCATCCCCCCGTAGACTGCACGGAAGATGGGCGGCTTTATGAGTTAGATAGAATCACTACAGAGTGGTGGACGAAACTTCAGAGCATCAGCGATGTACTTAGCAGTAATGTATCACTTGGTTAATGCCGCGCGAGTCGCCGGCAGACACCTTGTTTACATCCATAGAGCAACATAGGATCAATATTTGATAGAAAATGGGAGGGCTGACGTAGAGACAATGGAACGAAAAAAAAATCGGAGGGGAGGCATACACAACACGATCGTACTCCGTTCTCATAAAGTCCTGCGTTTTTCTTTGTATGTTTCGTCACCGCTCAGACATGTGGATATGCTACAACATATATATATCGAGGATTTGGGTACGCCAGTTTCTCTGCATAGTAGGAGTCGGATTGAAATGTTCACAACTGAAAGTGAAGATCAAGCTATAGTTGAACAGGGTGTTAGTGAATGAATACAAGGAGTCTTTATGCAGGGCATACTAAGATGCAGTGACAGACGTCATTGTCTATCAAAGGTCGGCGACCGAACCGCCTTTTCTTGTATGGACTAGACAGAAGTTCGTCTGCGTGTCGTAAAATAACGAGTTCACAGCAGACAGCGTTGAAGATGTGTCGTTTGTTAGACTTTACATGGAAGTGAGTGAACACCAACGAAGCGAGAACAATTGCGCCGGGCAAGTTATCCTCCGAGGGGGAACAGGCGTGTGGTCGATGTCATAAATGGGAAGTGGATTAATGGAGTGTGGTCCAGCGGTTATGATTTTGTCAAGTAATCATCAATGTCGAGACAGGACTGGATATCGCGAATGGGTCCCGGGGAGAGATAGTTGGCACCATCATGCACAAAAAAGAAGCCAGCGGACTACCATCGCCAACCGGAATCGTCGAGTTGAGCTGTATCCCAGCATGCATTTTGGTGAAGATGCAACGAACGAAAGCCAAAAAACTGGAAGGATTGGAGAAAGGAGCCTTGCCACCGGTGCCGATTGAACGAACGTTTACAATTCTTCATAGACGAGTGGAGAAAAGGATAACGCGGCGACATAATGCCACTAACTGCCGCCCGCGCATTCACGGGTTACAGGTCACAAGGGCAAACAATAGAGAAAGTGGTCGCGGATATAGCACAGCCACCTACGGCCTTTCAACGCATACGTAGCGCTGTCCCGGAGTCGAGGGAGAGATAGCATAAGATTTCTACGCGAATCCAACGAGAAGCTATTTACAACACACACCGATGACCAAACACGTGCCAATACGATTCAGATCCCAGATGATCTCAGATCTCAGATCTTAGACCAGCCTTGAAGCGTCCACCCTGCTTGCGAGACTACTACCCGCTGCGCGTCCGTTCATCCGACGTCTCCGTTCAACGAGGATGTGCTGACTCAGATCAATGGTGTCTCAATGGCCTGACGTGCAGACGTCTCGACACCCCGCAAGAAACTGTGATGTACACGTGGCGATCGCAGGAACGGGACCTCCACGACGTTGCCGTCGACACGACCGTGACCTAAGTTCACGCAGACTCGGAAGAGGGTCACCTGTGAAGCCGTTGATACCTTGCAGAATATTCCAGGCAGGTGAATGCGACAAGTCCGAGTCCGAGTCTGCGTTTTGAATGTGAGTTTCGTCACCATGTCTGTATGTCAAGACCCACATCGCTAATGCATCACTCTTCCTCCCCTTCCATCTACGTGACCACTCTCGCAGGCCTTCAAAGATTACGGTCCAACGATTTGCAAAACCCCTCATTTTATTCACCCGCACGGCACTCACTGGCACCAACCCAATGTTTGTGTCGTCATCGACCGCCGGTTGTCGCCAGCTGGTACCTCAACAGACGACTGAGTACCTGGTTAGGGTTAGTCTGGAAATGGTCAAAGCCCCCGTTGCTTCTGGTTGTCAGACTCGAACACGCAATGCAAGGGGCGGGCACTGCTCCAAGCGGCATTCATCATAGGGCACGGGACGTGGTTGATTACCTGTTTTCAGCCTGGTCCCAGTCAGGATGCTCCGTAAAACCCGCAAGGTACCAGACGGCTGTCCATTTCGGTAAGCGCGTCCGCCATGACGTCGTCTCCTTCACAGTGGCAGTGACGACTGACGAATGTGCGCACAAGGTGAGAATGTGCACCCCCAGTGACGGCGATGGCTGGGTGCACAAGATTCCTGACGAGCCTGGGGGTGACATGAGAACCATACGAGGTGTGCACTCAGTGGCAGCATGAGCAGGGAATCCCATTGGACTCTTCTGCCGTTTCCTTTTCATCGCAAGCGGACTCAATCTTCATGCTGTTCCTTCACTGCTGCGTGATCACAGTGCCGCTGGTCTTCTGTGGACCGCTGGAACTTCCCTTCTTTTCGTCCTACAGCGTCTTCCGCGGGTTTGGTAGCGGATTCTGACGCCTCCCACGGGACGAGGATAACTTACCCGCCGCTTCAAGTTACTAGCATCTCCGCCCTCCCGCGCTGATTCGGACGGCTCCAACCTCCACACCCGTGACTATCGCGAGTATGGATGTATCGTGGGTAACGAGTACGCACGGGTTCCACAAGGATAACCTGTGCTCGCGGTGGCCTCACGTTTGGCCTCAAGTCACCATTAGTAATGTCAACCGCATAGCCATATCTCCTGCGATCTGAGGGTGCCCAAGTTGGCGAGTGAGATATATTTCCAGATCGGGTGCCTAAGATCCACATTTCTACATATAGAAGACTCTGCCACAGTGGCACGGTGGCATGTGCCAGTGATTTTTCATTGACAACTAGTAATTCAACAGGCCCTTCGGGCAACCCTGGACCCAGCGGTCTGGAAGAATCACTTTATTAGAGGTGGTAACGATAACCGTATGGTTTGCTGTCGCGGGACAGACTCAGCAGCTCAAACAGCAGGTAAAAATGAGGACAGACACCCCGACACTCATGCAATCGAAGCACGTCTATAACCTCGTCCTTGCGGAAAGCAATGCTGCAACGCGCGCTGAGTCAAAGCGTGTCACGGTAAACGCACGAAGCTGGGGCACGGTAAAAAAACGGAAACCGTTCTACAACAACTGAACGTTACACACGTACACCGGCAAGAATGGCGTGTTGGGATAAACACCACGCATGTCCTGCTCCGCACGAGCTATGTCATATATTTCGACAAACTTAAAACCAGACAACAAGTCTGTTACACTGATCAACGCTCGATCAGCTTGGAAAACATGCTCGTCGTCACAAGTTAACACGGATCGCCAGGTGGATGCGAAATACATTCGATGCCTAGCAACACACTTCAGTACAGCAATAGAGAGAAACAAGCAACGACTCACGACAACTCGACATTCAATAAACGGTGGTGTGATGAAGTGACTGCACTCCGAAGACACAGAAAAGAAGAAGTAAAGAACGAGAAATATTCGAGTTTACAACGGACGACGCACGCGATTGAGCACGATTAAGCATTGGTTAGGAGGCGGGGTTGACCCCTTAAACGTAGATGACCAGAAACAGCAGACCGATCAAATTTTCTTAAAAGAGTACCGAAATCCGCATCGCGATCACAACTTTTCTCGTCACCGTAAACCCGTCCCTTACGGGTCCAGGAATTTTTCCTACCTGAATGAGCTCTGTGAGAGTTTGAAATGGTTTGAATGTGATGGCTTGACGGTATACGCCGCATTGGAAAATGTACCCAGCCCATACGCTAGTTGTGAATACAAAATTCGAGATATAATTTAGGAACTCATAAAAAAGCCAGTGTTTGTAGGCACTTCTCAGTGGACTCAGATCAGGTAGACGGTTGGCTACTAACCGACTGCAGCCGAGTGTCCTGACTGGTTAATCTGATGGATTTTGATGTGGAGTCGGCACTCCCCGAAAAATTAACCTCAGGCAGTACTTTTTGCACAGCCACAACCCCTTTCAGGGGGGTTCCTAAAAGGGGTACCATCTGCGCCGGCATTTTCCGGTGAATTCGATTGATGGCTCACATCCGCCCCGGCAATTTCCGGTGTATTCTCGACGTCGACCGCAGCATCAAAAGATCCTCAGCACACCCTCTCGAAAGCGCTTTTCGAGCGCATTCCATTCGCACCCTGCTGCTGGCCGTGACCATGTGACCCGCCGCCCACCCTCGCACCCATCAAAATTCGTCTGGTGCAGCATGCCCGTCGTGCAGCATGCACGCTCTCACTGTCACTGCACACGCACTCGCTCACACCGACCCCCCTCGTGTTGAGCGCGCCTTACCCGCCCTACACCACCCTCGCCCTGACCACCCTCGTGTCTCCCTTGCAGCGCGCGCTTGCCAACCCCCCCTCGATTGGTCACCAACCATATCAAAGCACGTCAGGCAGTTGCCACGGCGTGCGTCGTGCGTCGTGCAGCTGCCACATGCGTCGTGCATCGTGCGCGCACGGTCTCGCCCTCACCAACCTCTGTGCCTCTCGTGTCGCAGCCACCGCGCTGGTCGTGCGCCACGCACGCTCTCGCTCCCATATCCTCAGTAGTACCCTCACTATCCTAAGAGTCTCCTTCCAGTACCACACACCCTGGCACTATCGCACTGTTCTGGGGGCGCTTCCACCGCAGACCGTCTGGCATGGGCAGGAAAGAATTAGGCCGTCTGGGCCATGCTTCTATTTCCCAGGTCTTGCATGTGGTCAAGTGATCTAGGCCCCATAGACAGAAATAGAACTTTCCGTCTTCAGGGGTAGGAACAACCAAGCGGGCTAGGATTATCTCGGACGTAAGATAAAATTCAGATTACAGCTCATGTGATGGATGGATGTACACCTTTATTGAAGGTTGAGAGAGCGTGAATTACTTGCCAAAGGGAGTCAAATTAAGTAATACAGGTGAGTATATGGTGCCTATGTTGGAATGCACAGTCCGATGGCGTGGCGAAAGAGCATCTAAGAATGGGCACCGGCTAATATCTCAAAGTCGGCTGGTGTGGGAAGCGATCAAGGGAGAGGACAGGCGCTGGATTGGCGGTAACTTCCTCTTGACATCTCTTTTGGATGCCAATCTCGGAAGGAATCTCGTAACGCGACGATTTCGTCGGAGAAAAGAGCAGCGACCTTCTCATCTGCGATGAGATCACGGAGCGCCCACGGGATCTATGTATACAGGTTTATGGGTGGTTAGTCTTGCGAGCCACCTCCGAGTCGTCCGGAATGAAGACGCACTTCGTAATCATTCCGATCAGCCAAGGCATTGAATGGTTCCTCAATGAGTTCAACCTGTGTTCTTGTGCCGCTGTCGGTGAGGAACAAGTAATTTACTGCCGCGCTGTAGCGTCGCCACAAATGAAGGGACTGGATCACGGGAAAGTTTAGAAACAACTTACGAGTACGTAGCCCGCTCCTCATATGGTGTCGAGTGCCCAATGCCATTCAATGATCCAGCGGTGACTTCTGATGGGTGGGTTAGGAGCCCGCCATCGGAGAGTCCTGCATTTCGGATGCGCAGAAGCAGGACGACCAAGTTAGAGAGAAAATCAGAGGGGCTATGACCACATTAGCTAATCAGCCTCGGAGGTATCGAACAGCCTTGACGCACTGGTATACATCTCCGTCAATGTACAGCACGCATAGGATCAGAGGATGGGATATGGATGTGAACAGTCCGGAGTACAGTCCTATGACCTGGTCGTTGAATGATGCGATGTAGACCACCTTGATCTAGACCACATACCTAACGAAGAGCCCTTATGTAGTCCTGGGATATAACACTTGCCGTGTTCTGGTGCCACAAATATCAAGAAGACGTTCAGATGAATGATACATGTGCCTGAACCTGGAAGAACGGACCTGAAATTCAAATAGTTCTCTCGCGGCCGTGGATTCGAAATACTGAGGTTACCATGAGTCCGGCAATTGAGTACAGGAGCGTTGTGTAACGTGCCTGAATGTACGGTTGCACCAATGAAATTGTACTCAAGTACCGTAATGGTCCAAGATGGATTCCGCAGAGTACTAGACAGCATATGCGCTGTGGAGATCCCACGGGCGCAACCGAACCAGAGGCGACACCACTTCGCATCGGCATTGAGAGATGTTCGGATATGACGATCGGCTATGAGGCGGTCTATAATACTGATCCTTGAGAATGCGTTGCGATAAAAATAGCATCGGCGTCATGAAGATCTTCCATCCATTCTTTATTACCAATCAAGTTTTGGTACAACCTGTTTAGGCCGACTCGTTGTGGAGACAAGGAGATCAAGACAAGTAGACAACATACCTCTCAACTCGGCGGTTGATGGTTCCTTCGCCTTCCAGAGGTATCTTGGTGACTTTGTCGAGCTTCACCTTGTGCTCCTCCAGGAAATAATCCAGCGCGTCCGCAATCCCACTTACAAGCCTCGAACTTGTCCCTGTGGGCTGAGAAAGAGATTTCATCAAGTGTTACATGCGACAGATCGCGGTGCACTAACCTCGCCAGCCAAGCTGCACAGTACGGTACCTTCAAGCGGCTCACATGAGCATTACCTGATTACATGTCCAGGGCGATGATCTACCGGGAAACCATCCACGGACCCCAATGATGATCACTCTCTTACATCCCCTCAGTACGTCCGCGCCCTGCCCTGCACCGACTACATCCCACGTTCGTGGGAGAGCTTTGTCGTACGGTGAATAAAGAAGTTCCTTTGCTTTACCTTTACTCTTGTTTAAGTTTAAGGAACCTCATCGCGAGAAAATAAAACACCGCTAACATATTACAGAGTTTTCGACAGAGCTGATGGGGGCTCGCGAGGCACTGCCGATCGTGGTAACGTATAAAATGTATCGTTCCAGGTCGGAAGGACAAGATTTTGGGGAGGCGGTGAAGTGGGTGTTTTTACGCTTGATTTTTTGGATGGCGAAATTTACAACGGTTTCTTGGTTGGCTGCCGCGTGTGGTATATGTGACCGCTTATCATCCGTTTTATTGGGAGGCAGAGATGATGGAGGTAGGATTTCTGACGTGCAGGGTTGAGCTACGGGTGGCTTAGTGACTTGAGTCGGCGACGGTTGGGTCACCGTGGGTTCTGATGAAGGGGCAGAATTTGGCTCTGGAGCCGTTTCGTCAACTATTTCCATAACTTCCATTCTTCCCTCATCCCTTTCGTAGGTTATGGACTTCATTGCGATTGCCTTTACGGTGAAAAATGACACCCATCCTGTCGGGTTTGTTGAGATCACGGACTGAATAGGATTACTGTAGTCGACAGGTGGGGTAACGGACGGATCCTTTGGAAAGGAAGATACCTGGGCGGGGATGGAGGGGGTCCCGCGGTCTCCTGAAGGCAGCTTCCCGCAAGTCTTTGAAGCCATCTGAGAGTGATCTGGCGGATCTTGTTGAGAGCCCGTATTCATATCCGTGGCAGCGGGGGTGGTGGCAGATGATGAAGATGATGACTGGTACCAAGACCAAGGGGCGTACCATGTGGAAACCTGTGGAACTCTTGCGGCATCTGCGGTCTGGATGGACGGCGTTCTTTGTTTTTTGGGTAGTGAACGTTCCGTGGCACTGGTATCTGAATTTAGGTCTGCCCGAGTCATGTTCTCGCCACCTGGCTGTGAGTCGTTGCTATTGAGATCGGGTATAGGCGGCTGGTCGGGCGCTGCCGAAGAAGCATGAGCGCCAGTGGACTGCGTAATTTGTGTGCTTGTCTCCACCTGAACGGTAGACGGACTTGCATTCCAGCCCAGATAGGTCCACCACGTATTCGTCCGAGCCTCGGTCACTGCGGCTGGCTGTGCAGGAGATCGATTACCGCATTCTGAAACATGTACGGTAGAATTTGAGGGAGTACAAGTTGGTTCAGACGCAGTCATCGAAGTTGTATCAAAAGTGCTTCCGGGATCTATCCGGCGCACTGGTGGAATCAGAAATCTTTCATGTCAAAACAAGAGCGCCCACACCTGGCGTAGCAACGGAAGGTTGACAAGAGCGCTCAGCAGGTGATTCCTGCGGAAGCGGAACGGGCGGCGCCTCGGGTGGAAACCTGGATTTTGCGAACACGGGCAAGGAAAATACAAAAGCGCTTGTCGCCGAGGCAGCAACAGTGCGAGGGTTGGTGCATTCCTGAGTATGAGGTGGTAAGGGACTTGGCGGGGGCTGAGAAACGGGTTGTTAAACTTGGAATGGGGGATCGATGCGGGTCGTGACGCAGTGTCTCCGGGGAACGATAAAGGGTCAGTACAAGGGCCAGAACCTCCCAGTGCACTAGCTGGGTCCGCCGATTTCATAGCTTCATTGGAATCAGCTGACTTCTGTGTTCCAACGATTCTGTACAGATATGAACAACATCTGCTGCTTCTAACGCAGAGTCCACTTCGAGCTTTACTTCGGCGATGGGGGGTTCCTTGCGGCTCGACCAGGAGAACAGCTTGAACCGTGACCGTTGGTTATACAAGCATGGGGTCGGTGCAGGGTCTTGTGAAACAGTGGGTGAGTTGGTGTGTGAAGGCTGAGGAGCTCCGGGATCTAAGGGCTGGCAGAGTGGCTGGAGAGGGGTGTTGATGGGCTTGTCATGTTACATCAGTTGAGTGAAGCGCCTGAAGGGATGTGATCGCAGCCGTACCTACCACCCGTTGGTTGGACTCGGGAACAGCGTTTACAGGGGTTGGCTTGTTAGAGTTGTCCGCGCTGGACGCTTGGTCGTGGTTCTCGACAGTCGCCGGGGTGGCATTGGAGTGAGACGTATCAGGCGGCATAGCTTTGCGTAGAATGATGGGTAGGTTGTCTGCTGCACAGGCTGGGAGACGTGTCTGTTCGGGTCGCGCGACAGCAAAGGAGACAGCAGGTGGAAGAGAGCTGTTGTGTATGGCAATGGAACGTTTCCAGCGAATCTGACGAGCGGGAGAGGACGGGATCGTAAATGACGACTCTGACTTGCCAGACGAGCATACATGCACTGCTGGCAGCAGCTGCACCGTGGACATCGCGTCGTCGCTGTCGTTCCCCATGCATGGCGAAACCAACTCTCTCTCTTGGTTGTCATTGTCCACCAGGGTGAGCTCCTTCGTTCCTTTCATTTCTCATTGCTGACAGTGGACACCACTGACAGGCCTCTCGCCGACGTTCACAGGCATAGCTGAGCACGAGTTCGCGGTCTGTCTCACATGTGAGACAGATTCTCATGGTTGACGGCGGACTTGCTCGTTCCCCATAGCCCCTCGCCATTCTTGGTGAGCTCACCCTCCTTCTGCTTTGTCGCCCTAGACGAACTTGCTCTCCTCACAGCTCCCACTCCCCTCGCTGTTCTCGGTGAACTCGCTCGCCTCCTGCTTTGTCATCGTTGGCGAACTTGCTCGCTCCCCACAACCGCTATGATAACAATGCCGCCATGACGCCTTGCTTACACTACAAACTACCACCCCCTCGTCGATGGGTATGGTGTACTCCTCCCATCATCACAGCGTTGGCTTTTCCTCTCCCATCACCACTGCCCCTTTCACCCCACTCGCCACCGCCACCGCGTCGTCAATATTATCTTCCCTTCTCCCATCACCACCGCCACGTCGTTCAGCTGTCAAAGCCGGCGTGGCACAGGCACCGCGGTGACTACGACCGCGACCCGCCTGTTGTCACCTCCGCATCTCCGACGAAGACACTGACACAATCACCGCGACGACGCCACCGCCTTCCCAACCCACTCCCACCGCTGCATCGTCGGCGACAAGCTGTGGCACTACGACGACTACGAGGAATGGCGCCACCATATCGTCGCCACCACCTTTCCCACTGCTACTACCACGTCGACCTCGCCTCCCGTTCACTACCGCCATTCGTCGATGAAAATGATGCCAGATAGGTAACACGATAACCAGGACAATGCCAACACGTTGTCATTACCCTTGTGAGTTGAGCACGCCCACACCGCTGCCCATGAGCACCTCACTGTACTACCATAGCATCGGCGTCCCCATACACCACCATCACATCCTCGACTCAGATGCCATGGCACGGGCAGCACGATGCACGCCCCTTTCTCCTCCCTCTCCCATCACTACCGCCACATCGCGCTCCCCGCACATGCTCCGCGGCGGCGGCGGCGGGGTCATTGGCGAAGACGCCTGGCACAGACGCTAGTGTGACGACGATGTCGACCAACGCCATCATTTTCCTCATGACTTTTTCGAGGTATTTTTGCTTACCGGTAAAATGGACGTGAGAAGGGCTTGGACGGATCGTCTTGCGTGATGCGGTATTTTCGTTGGGTTCAATATCAGGTCGAGAGCATTCTTTTATGCTACATTTAGGTGAACGCTGATATTTGATCTGTCAGGGATTATGTTGTTTTTGACGCTGCGTTCCCTCGAAGTGGTCAAGCCGAGCATGAGTGGCAATATTACATATTAGTGAGTGGAACCTTCGGGTGCCTTGGCACATTGACTGTTTATATGGACAGTTGGTATGTGCTATGGATGGACCGCAAGTAGGTTGTTTCGCTTTTGGTTGACGAGCGGCATCCCCTGATGAATCCACCCTAGCGTTTCTCGGCAATCAAAGCAGCGAATTCTACAGCCACTCTCTGTTCTCCGACCCAAGTTCAGAGTAAGTACGCGGTTCGAGATCAAGGTGACCATCTCACATGATGCTGTCACTCAGACTCTTCAAGACATCGTCGGTAAACAGTTGTTTGGCTCGCACCGCTTTCCAACCATTTTTCCCCACAGGACCAGGTCTTTATCGAGGGAGACTATGACAATGTTATTCCCGCATACCACCATGTGTCACGGACGCAACTCGGATATCCGAGTCCGAGTTACAACTTGCGCATCATAATCGACGCGTTCGGAAACACGCCCTGCAATCACCATCTGGTTTTGATGAAAACGAGGCGTCTCGTATTGGTGAGTTTAAGTTTGGTGACGTACTCTAGCCTGTATCTACCTCATCACTTCTTTTCCAATTTACATGCGCGCTTTCATCAGATTGGTTGGATTCCCATCAAATCAGGCTCCGTTCCATCACACTGGGTCAAGTGCGTTGTACGCATGGCCGCAGTGGAGTTCGCTTGGCTAACAAAAGCTTACAGCTGATCGGCTGATTGTCGGGTGCGCATCCATTGGCAGAAGTCACCCGGAACAGGAATGTGCGCCAGTCCGGGGTTCAATAGCATCAACCTTGGATCTCACAGAAGCGGCGCCTGGGCGTTATATGCTCCGCAATGCATCCATAACCCACTGTTAATGCCCATCTTGATCGGGCACTGAATGATGGCGCAAAATGCACGAGAAAACCCTCTGATTCGAACCCAAACACGAGGACAAGTATAATTGCAACAACGTTTTGACTCTGCTCACTTTAAAGAGGCCTCCTTCAGGGTATTCCTTACTGCCTGTGGGAAGACAGGAGCGTTGATGATGGAATCAATAAAATTAGTGGCCTAAATAGCATTGCTGGCCTCCCAGTAAGAATTTACTGGACAATAGTGTGTTTATTGGTAGAAGAGAGTTTGGAAAGACAGCCACCACAATGATTTTCTTTCTCTAGTTGGATTTCATGAAGGATTCTGGCCTCAGTAGACTTCCCTATGTCAGTTTTGGATGCAATTTTCTGGCAGGAAAGATCAAGAGAAGCAAGAAAGATGATTTTGGCTCTTTGAGCAGTAGAGAGATTTTGTATGGTGGGAATGAGGAATTCATTTGTGATGGCAGGGTTTATAGATGCTGTAGAATAATTAATTACATGATGGTGACATAATATAGTCATTACCTAAGGTATCTCACCATCTTATAGCATTCCAGGCATCAGCAAACTAGGGTATGATTGTACAGTGCTGTATAGTGCTGTACAGTGATACAGTGTGGTACAGTGGTACAGTTAGGTCCCCACTGTACAGTGACATAAAGTATGGCTAAAAGTGATTTTCTTTACTTAATAAGCAATATTTGTTGTGCCTGTAAAGACTGTACTTGCACTGTACTCACTGTAACTCACTGTACCCACTGTACCACTGTGGTAAAATCACTGTTTTGCTGATGGGATCTGATATATGTAATAAAAATTCAAAGTCAAACAACTGTCCCAATGAGTTGTCATGTTGAAATGGCTGCCATTTCATCAAATCCTATTCAAATCACTTGACCCTTGGGCCCATAGAAAGCCAAGAGTAAGTACTTTATGAGGCCTTTTCACCATCCCTAGGGATGATTAAACTCCACCCTAGGGTTCCCAAAAAGGAAAGTTTCTATTAGTTGTTGATATACATGTATCAACAGTGGACATGGCTACATTCTATGATATTTGTAGTTGTCAGATAAATATAGCATTAAGAAGATTCTTGTAATGTCATGGGTATTCCAGACAGCTCTTCTAGACAGATAATGTTACCATTTATTTATGCTTTCTAATAATTCAACAATCATGTAAATCCATTAAGAGATGGTTGAGATATAATCAAAATAGAAAAAAGAGCATATAGAAGGGTATGTGTCATGCCATGTCTATCATGGCCATCCTGGAAAGTCACCCTGTACACACCATGTACCTGCTTATATATGGATCCAAATAACCCAACCAACATGTAGCTCCATTGAGAAATGACTGAGATATGACCAACATATAAAATATACTATAGCGAGGGGGGTATGTCATGGTGTGTCTATCATGGCCATCCTATACATGCAGTGTAGCCCCTTACATAAGCGTCCAAATCATCCAACATACAAGTAAATCCATTGTGAAATGACCAAGATATATTTAAAATACAATTGGGTATATAGAAGGGTATATGTCATGGTGTGTCTATAATGGCCATCCTGTACATGCAATGTGGCCACTTACATAAGCATCCAAAAGACTCAACATTCATGTAAATCCATTCAGAAACAGCTGAGATATGACCAAAATACAAAATAGAGCATAGAGAGGGATATGTGTCATGGGGTATCTATTATGGCAGTCCTGGATGGCCATCCAGTACATGCCATGTACCTGCTTATACAACTGTCCAAATGTCCCAACATTCAAGTAAATCCATTAAGAAATGATTGAGATATGGTCAGAATACAAAATATATCATAGAGAGTGTAATAATCAAACCCGTCTATGGTCAATAGGGGTCTAGCTGTTGAGCGGATAGTGTGTAGACTTGACTAGCAAGTCCTATGGAGTGTATATGATGTTCTATTGGTGCAAGAGAGTAAGGGAAACAACAAGAGGAATGGAAACTAACAAGAGAACTAGACTAGAGACTAAGTACTACTGATCTAGAAATGCGGGAAAGGATCCACAGATGACATGTTGATCCACGCATTTCTGGGGGTCCTGGAAATGCGTGAAATGATGTTATGCAATCAGATCATTAATATTAAAACAACCCTAAAGACTCACACTCAAGTGAAGCTTTGTGCTAGGTTGCTTAAACAGAGAAAAAGACAAGGTGATGAGAAGAGTAGAGTTACCTGTAGGGGAAACTCCAAGAGAACAGGCTAGTGTTCTCTGGCGCTGAATTGGGGTTTATATAGTAAGTACATGTGCGCACAGACCATGCTGTGCTACTGCTATATATAGTAAATATGCTGGACACTGGGTCACGTGATATACCTGTGTACATAGCCCAGCATGATGAGGCTGCAGTGCGGATCTAATGTGAATGAGAAGCATGGATGTGGGAGATTAGATACGCATGTTGTGATAGAAGCATTGGAGTGGATATAAAGGGAATGCATGTGAATGTGTGAAAGGAATAGATAGGGGTTGAGAATGAAAGAAAAATGATAAGTCTGTTAAGCTTGAGTAGCGGTCGTAACACTTTCCCCGTCCTAAGATCAAACATCCTGGTTGATCAAAACTCCTCTATGTCCTGGAATCCTTCGTTGCCAGACGAGTGAGTGCTGATAGGAGCAGTGACTGGACTGCCTGGCATTGATCCGTCATTTCCCCAGGCATGAGCTTCGGGTTCTTCTATATCAGCTGGTAATGGGGTAGAGTGTGGCTGGGAGTTAGGGAAGAAGAATTTGAATTCTGGTTCGAAGCATTGGTGAAGTGTATATGTCAACATTGGGCTTGGATCCAGGAAGCAGAGCTCAATCTAATATGAGTCCAGATTGGTGGGAATTGGGAGACCTGTCTCCGGTTCACCTGGCATAGATTCCCACTGATCGTCCTCCTGTCCCCATGCATCTGCATAGTTATTGTTGGCGTTGGGGTCCCAGTAGGTAGGGTTATCCCAAGATGTGAGTGTGCTGTTAGATGGGGGTGGATCCTGATCTGACGATGATGAGGAGGACGATGGGATAGTAGAGGTGAGTGGTCCATGTGACTGTGAGGACTTGGTGTGGGGAACGTGCAGGTTCCGCTACCAATACCCTTCATCAAAAGGGGTTAACCAGCAAGGGAGGAGTCCTGGCAAGGGGGTGATGTATCTCAAGTGAGTAGGAGTGAAAAGGCTTTGAAACAGAAGATAAAGGAGATGAAAAGAGGTAAAATCATAATTGTGAAAGAGAAATGAAAAGATAGCGTTATAGGAAGGGGGGAGGGTGTAGAGATAATAATAAAAGTAGAGCTCGATAGCCCAGTTGATGATGATGAGGAGCGAGAGCGACATTATTATGATCATATGGGGAGTGTGAGTGAGGAAGAAAAAAGGATGAATGTGCTGTCTTATATACATGAGGTTCTCCATTCTAGAGATTGACTTCCAGGCGGTCAAAGGGGAGACAGCACAGAGCCATCGTGGTGAAGTTCTCACAACTCCTGAATAAGGAAGAAAACACCTCAGGCGTCATAGATAAGGCACATTGTAGGAACCTGTGGTTCCTTGTGTCCGCATCCCCTATTTCCCCATCTTTCCAGTCAACAGGTAGTCTTTGCTAGTCGTTCTTCAAGATATCCGTTGTTCCCGTGTCCATCTGAGTCTTGTCCAAGGTTCGTCCATTTATCTGCGATCGGGTTGCAATGTATCCGTGCCTGTGTACTGATCGGGTTGACGTTGTACGAAACAGAAGTCTTTCCGTGTTATTTCATTTACCCTTTTCTTTCATGCTATCGACGAGTATGACCTTATAGAGACAGCATTGCCATTGTACGTAGGCCTCGGGTCCGTCAACTTGGTATTGACCGCCCTCGAGTCACTACCTGACACAGGGCAGATGAGTTTTTGACCGCCACCAGTTTCGATCATAGCTAAAAAACTAATTTCTACTTCGCCGCCGGTTTAGCCACGAGCCCCAGAAGTTTTCACTAAGTACAGTCTCCGCTTGTCACTTATCAAGATAAGGTTCGGACACAGTCTAGGGTATGCCCTGGACTATAAAAAGTTGTGTTTTAGCTACCAAATCTATCTACCTTTTGATCCCTTCTTTGCCTGACTCGTGACAGGCCCCATTGGTCATCGTCATACGCCGTCCATATTTCCGTTGTCATCCATAATTCGGCCGTTGTTCCCGTCCCTGTCCCTATTTGCATCCGTCCCAGATAACTTCCAGACACCTTTTATCCCGCTCAGGATGTCTCCGCTACCCCTTCTACTACAACACCCTTCATAGAACCCCTTGGGATGAGTTATACTCACACCCACACTTTCATCTCAGTCTCTCTTTATAGAGGACACCATCACCCCCTTTCTTATCACTTCAACTGGAGCCCACCGCGAGGGGTTCATCTAGGTTGTTAAGAAGGTCGCTAAGACCCACACCCGAGCATTTGGAGATCAACGATCTCCTCACTGACCTTCACCGTTTAGATATCTCAACCAAATCCGAGTTTTTCGTTCCGGTTACTCCCGAGCAAGCGCATCATAACCATATCTCCTCTCCTATCCTTGACTTACCATTCGTACCAGGGGATTTTACCCATTCAACCCCACAGCAGGCTGCTTCTTCTTCTTCACAGTACCGCTCCCCAGATCTCACTCCTCTCTCCCCCTTAACTCCTTCCCCTTCCTCCTCATCATCATCCAACTCTCCCGCGTCTTCAAAGACACAACCTGGATCGAGTTCGTCAGCGTCGTTGTCATACCTCTTCGACTTCACTTCCAATCCACTCGTACCCACCTCTACTGCACGTACCACATCATCCACCCCGTCATCGCTCACCACCACCAATTCCTCATCCGTTTCGCCATTCCCGGTAAAGCTGACCACACTTCCGACACCATCCCAACCGACACTGTCGATAAACCCACTTCCCGCTCCATCCGTTCCAACCTCATCGATAAAAACACCATCCGTTCCATCCAACCCACCACCACTGATAAATCCACCGCCACCACCGCCACTACACCCGAGAAACCCACCGATGGCTGCACCTATCCAGATGCCTCTCCGTGGAACCCCTAACGCACCAAAATTTGACGGAAAGCGACCGTCCGAGCTTCCCCGTTACCTAGAGGACATAGAATTCCTAGGCAATGCAGCACACATCAACCAGACCGGGAAAATAAAGGCGGTGATTCGATATGCAGCGCTAGACGAAGCCGAAGTATGGCAGATGCTCACAGAGGCAATGGCCGTCCCAGCAGATTGGACTGCCTTCACCACTTCCGTAAAAAAAATGTACCCCAGATGCGAAGGTACCAACCGATATAGCAGAGGTGACGTACAATACCTCGTACAAGATCACCAACGAAAGAGTATGCGCAATCAGGACGATCTTGGAGAGTATACCCGAGCATTCCTAAAGATAACCGCGGTACTCATAGCTAACGACAAGCTTGCGATGACCGAGAGGAACATGCTCTACCTCAACGGATTCCCTCACGCTCTCCAGCAAAAGATCCAAGAACGCCTGCTTATCATCAAACAAGACATCCACCCGGATGATCCATACCCGATGGACGACATCACCACGGTCGCCAAATTCCTTTTATCCGGATCTGCCTTCCGATTGTCGCTACCACCCGTGTTCAACACCGCTCCTCAACAACCCGCGTTTCACCCCGCTCCTCAACAACCCGCGTTTCATCCCGCTCCTCAACAACCCACGTTCAACACTGCTCCACTGCAAACAACGTCCTATCAACCGTCTCGTCAACTTATGCAACCAGCCATCCCTATTCTGACATATAATCCGTCTTCTGCTATTAAAGTAGAGGCTAACCAAGCTATCCATCCACCGGCCCTGTGCAAATTCTGCGCAGGGTTTGGTCATTTCATGTGGACATGTCCGGTCTGCATCGAGTATTTGAACTCAGGGAAAGTCATCCGAGGAACCGACGGCAGACTTTACTTGCCTGATGGTCTCGAGATACCACGAGTACCAGGAGGACAATGTTTCAAAGACGCAGTGGACCAATTTTTTACATCGCGGCAATCTGCCCAACCTTCTACTTCTACTCCGTCTTCGGCGGTGGTTAACACCTTTTCGAGGGATTCTCTCCCTCATGTTACTGCCGGCATCTTAGCCGCGTCATACCCGGAAACACCCGTGGTACTAGACATCGATCTGTCCGCATTTGCGTTCATGACGGAAGAATTGGACAGCGATGACGAACCAGTTGCTACTAACCCTGTGTTCCAGCCGTACATCGCTCACGCTTGGGCAACGTTCCAGGCAGACAAAGCATCCAAAGATAAAGGGAAATGTGTTCGGTTTGATGGTGTTCACATGCCACCTCGGAAACAGATGAATAGCAGGGCGGCCACCATCTCTGAAGATATACTCTCTCCACAAATGCAGAAGACGCCACCACCCGCGCCATTGACCTCGACACCCGCCACTACATCACGAACCGATGCCGGCCCCTCCAAACAATCAACATCCGCTGCTGGAACATCCGGGTCCAGCTTTAACCGACCACCTCCGACTAATACCCCACCACGTGCCCCTCAAGCGAACCAATCGTCGGTCCCTACCATGCAGTATAAGTACTCATTTCCCCTGGAAGATGACTCAGCGCCACAACGGGTTCTGGATCGGGTATTGGACACTAGTGTTCCGGTCCCAGTGAAAGACCTATTCGCCGTATCACCCGAGTTCCAGAAGCAATTCCGTGATCTCACGACCGTGAAACGAGTCACTACGTCATCCCATTTGATTCAGGTAAACGAGTTAGCCAGACGTGACCCATCCGCTGTCAACCGAGACTTCGGTGATCAGGTGCACAAGAATGACGAAGGACTTATCGTTGCGCATCACAGCCTGCCGCTTAGAGCAATCGAAGCGAAGGTTGGTGGTACCGGACGAACCTTACGAGGCATTCTGGATTCCGGATCCAAGATTGTCGCTATGCTGAAACGCATATGGGAGGAGATCAGGCTTCCTATCCGGTCAGACCACACGATGAAGATGTCATCAGCAAACACTAGCGTCGATACGACGATAGGTGTACTTGAGAACCTCGTATTGGACTTCGGTGCTGGCGAGGTAATGGTACAAGTGCAGGTTCTTGCATGTGCCAACTTTGACCTCTTGCTCGGGCAACCATTTCACTGTCTCATGAGCGCTACTACTGAGGATTTCCTGGACGGTTCACAGACAATCACGCTCCGTGACCCGAACATGGGGAAACAGTTCGCATTGCCAACACGGTCATGGTCTGAAGGCTGCCCTTGCTGTCGCGAGAACAAGCAGTGCAACGGACATCAATCCATAATCGAAATGGGTTTTTAGTTCTCGATGATCCGTCTAACGACTGGGGAGATTTCAATGACCTATTCGACCATTCCAATTCCAATTCCAACAACCCGCCCGACTTATTTGACATATCAGATACTGATACCCAGGTGACACCGCCTCCATCCGAGGTGCCCGATGATGGTTCCGAGGACATGCCTGATCTACTAGATCTCGAGTCTGATGAAGAACTCAAGGACATACCTATATGGATGTCTCGCAATGAACTGCCGTATTCTTCTCTAGTCGCTTCAGCTACTCATACTCACTTACCTCTCGAGACTCCCCCTTCTTTTACCCATTTACCCGCGCTTTCCATCGGACCACTGCTTCCATCCGAGGAGTACCCCTTTCTTTCTTCTATGCAACTTGTTCTCAACAAGGACGTCGTATCCACGATTTCTTCCGTTTACTCTTATGATACTCTTCAGCACCAGCTGGTCTACAAACCAGTCGCGAAGAAGATCCGTTCTGTTGTTGCTCCCGTTGATGAGGAGTACCAGATTATTCGGACACTTCCGGACGATCCGATTGCCGGACTTTTCTTCTTACCTACGCACCCACC
This sequence comes from Boletus rex-veris, assembly GCA_038088795.1. Lineage (NCBI taxonomy): Eukaryota > Fungi > Basidiomycota > Agaricomycetes > Boletales > Boletaceae > Boletus > Boletus rex-veris. The sequence continues at coordinate 27,299 of JBBPJQ010000312.1, forward strand.
AGAATTTATTCCCGGTGAACAATTCATGCAGGAACGCGCTGACAAACTAGATCTCGATCCCGCGAACTGGCTCTGGCCGGACGAGGTAAAACTAGTCCGGTGGATTGTCAGGGAGCACGAGAAAGCTTTTGCCTGGGTACCAGCCGAGCGCAGCCGTCTTAACGAGACTTACATTCCCCCTGTCAAGATTCCCACCATGCCCCATACCCCATGGGTGCTACGAAACATTCCCGTTCCTCCTGCGATGTGGACTGACACGATACAGATTATCAAGGACTGGATCGCTACCGGAGTATATGAACCGTTGACATCCGCTTATTGGTCACGCTGGTTCTGCGTCTTCAAGCAGGACGGCAAATCCCTTCGCCTTGTCCACGACCTTCAACCCCTGAACACGGTTACAATCCGTGACTCGTCCACTCCCCCGTTTGTAGAACACTTCGTGGAATCCTTTGCCGGATATGCAGTGTACGGGATGATGGATCTATTTGCCAGATACGATCAACGACCTCTGCATCCGGAATCCCGTGACCTCACTACCTTCAATAGTCCTATGGGCCCTCATCGCATCACTACCGTTCCTATGGGTTACACGAATGCAGTCCAGATCTATCAAGTGGACATGGCGTTCATTCTACAGGATGAGATCCCTCTTCATACATATCCGTTTCTCGATGATCTGCCAGTTAAATCCGTGACCACCCATTATATTAACGAGGATGGCTCATATGAGACCATACCCAAGAACCCGGGAATTCGTCGGTTCATCTGGGAACATCTATTAATCGTACACCATATCCTTCAGCGCCTCCAGAACGTCGGCATAACAGTATCCATGAAGAAGTTCGTTCTTGCGGCACCAGATGCGACTATCGTCAGTCACAAGTGCACTTTTGAGGGTCGTGTTCCCCATGAGAAGAAGGTGCAGAAAATCAGCGACTGGCCCAAGTGCCAAACCCTTACGCAAGTACGCGGATTCTTAGGTGTGTGTGGTGTCCTTCGGATCTTTATCAAGGATTTCGCATTGATCGCTCGGCTGTTGGTCAATTTGACATGGAAAGGGATTCCCTTCGAATGGGAAGAACCCCAACGACGAGCTATGCAGTGTCTCAAGGACGCTATCTGTACCTCCCCCGCTATCCGGCGTCTGGATTACGAATCCGGGCGCGAAGTTATTTTAGCCGTTGACACTTCGATGATCGCGGTCGGGTACATCCTGTTACAAATGGGAGAGGACGGAAAGCGCTACCCCAACCGTTTCGGATCGCTCAGTCTCACCGAGGTCGAGAGTCGCTACTCACAGGCCAAGCTCGAGCTGTACGGATTGTTCCGCACCTTGCGAGCAGTCTGGATCTTCATTTTCGGGGTCACGAACTTTACTGTGGAAATGGACGCGAAGTACGTCAAGGGTATGATCAACAACCCGGATCTTCAGCCTAATGCGACCATCAATCGATGGATCGCAGGCATTCTTTTATTCAACTTTCGTCTGGTTCACATTCCCGCTACCCATCACACGGGAGTGGACGGCTTGTCGCGTCGTCCACCATCCGACGAAGACCTGCCTGAGGTTGATGATGTCAAGGACTGGCTCAACAACGCTTACTCTTTCTCCATGTACCTTCTCAACGATCGCATCCCTCTACCCGGTTGTTCCACTAACATTTCTAGGCAACCAACCCCCCCGTCGCACTCATCATACCCAGTATCCGTGCTGACCTCCGTGATCACGGCTTCGGCCAACAATGACCCCGTGATACCCCGCACAACCAAGGCAACCGCGAAAGACGCATGGATTGATAAAATCTGTGACTTCCTCGACACTCGCATCCGGTCCCTAGACATGTCTGACTCCGAATTCAAAACCCCCGTCAACGCGGCAACCCGTTTCTTCCTCCTCAACGGATCTCTGTATCAGTGGGAGATGCATGGTCGTCATCAGCTGGTCATCCCAGTTGAGCGCCGTTATGGACTCATCCAAGAGGCACATGATAGCCTCAGGCACAAAGGTGTCTTCTCCGTCCGAACGCGTTTGCTGCTTCGATTCTGGTGGCCTATGCTGGTCGATGACGTCAAATGGTTCATCCGGACTTGTCACGAGTGCCAGGCTCGTCAGACGAAGAAGCTGCATATCCCGCCCACGGTCCCGGTTGAAACGACCAAATATCCTTCTATGATATGTCGGTTGTTTGTCGAGTGTCTGTGCTATAGTTCACAGCTATATGGCACTTGCAATGAGTATGTCTGATGTGTCGATGGGGACGGCAAGAGGGATGTC
>JBBPJQ010000313.1:0-29564 GCA_038088795.1 Boletus rex-veris
ATATGAGTGAATAAAATTGAAATAAATTGCTAGAAATTCTGAATAAATTAGGGGTGATAGTACTAATTAGGAAATGTGGCTGTACACCTGTTGCAACCAGTTGCAACCGGTTTTGGACCAGTCTTTTGAATTTCCATAAGCCAGGCAACTGCAACTGGTCTGATGCTCAAAGGTAGGCAACTGCAACTGCAGTCCAGTTGCATGACCAGTCCAGTCCAGTTCAGTTGCCAGTCTTTTCACCAGTCCTGGACTGGACTTTGAAACACTAACGGCGGGACACCCACAACCGCCGCATCAAGACACAATGACCGGGACAAACACAACAAGAGCTGCACCACTGCCATCGCTGGCGCACCACCACCATCACCACCACCAGTATGGACAATGATGGCAAGGTGACAATGCAGCCACTGCAACGTCACCACCACCATGAGGTCGACGATGACCATGCAACATGGCACAGCGATGACCCCAGCTGCATCGTCCCCCCTGCCACAAAAATGTCATCGTCGACACAACACGACAGCACCAACAGCGATGACGCAGCCACAACGGTGTTCCCACCATCATAAAGACAATGACGATGACAGTGCAGTGGTGGCATCGTCACCACCACCACCACCAGATCGATGATGACACATCCTCCACAGCGTCCCCACCACCACCACCAGTTGTCGACCCCCACCATCATGAAGATGACAATGACAACGATGCTGCACCCATGGCATTGTCACCACGAAGATGACAACAACACAGCCACCATGGTGTCCCCACCACTGCTGTGAAGATGAAGATGATGACAATGACACTGCACATCCCCACCACCACCGCCAGTCGTCAACCCCCACCACCATGAAGATGACAATGAAGCTGCACCCACGGCATCCCCACCACCCAGTCATTGACACATCCCCACCACCACTGCCAGTCGTCGACCCCCACCACCGTGAAGACGACAATGACAACGCTGCACCCACAGCATCGTCACCACAATGATGACAATGACATGGCCACCACCGTGTCCCCACCACCACCATGAATATAATGACAATGATGCTGCACCCGCAGTGTTGTCACCATGATAATGACAACAGCATCCCCACCACCGTAATGACAACGATGATGGCGACGACGCTGTGTTATGGTTTAACATGGGGGCTACGTTTTTCTTTCACTTATCATTCATTCATCTCTCGTCTTGCTCACTCTAAGGAGTTGTATTCGTACTGGAGTTGTCCTTCAGCTATTTAGATCTCGTTCCTCGATCTCTTTCCCCTTTGGCTCACACAGCTCTCCTGATCCCCATGCTATATTTAGATTCCCTTCGCTCTTCCATCGGCCATCAACTTCCTTCAGACTTCTCTGATGGCTGAGATAATATTTCCAATGATGCTGTGCATCATATCTTGATCCGCTGCAGGACTGCATCTCTGCATTGTGGAACGGAATCCCTTTGGGCTTCCACTTCCTTATTTCCTATTTCATCTCTCACATAGACCAGGGGCCTACCGTATATATAGTCTCGTACTTCTCGCCTGTATTTCCCTAAGCTAGTTCTACACAATATCAATGTTAGTTCCTAGTGACCTTGAGTCCTGCATTGTTCCAGGATAGAGAGACCATTGAGTCTTCGCATCGTCTCAAAGATAGACTTCATTCCTACTCATTCATCATACTGCTTCTCACTGATGCTATGCTCTTCGACCCATATCATATCACAGCTCATCAACACTACACTGTGTATTACAAAAGGACTAGCTTTTCCTTTTGTCCCTACCTTTGTATAGAGGACACACTCCTCCCTCATCATATCTTGCTGAGGCCTCTTCAGACCGCCCTCACCCTCCCCCGAGCATAACCCTAGTCCCTTGCGGATTGCCTCATCAGCACTACCCACTACTGTGGAATGATCACTCTCCTCTACCCCCACGTCTTCGCCACTTCCCCGGATCCACTTACTCCCGCCAAATCACCACTATTTCCTCTACAAACCGGACCGATTTGCATCACTGGAATCAACCTGATTCTACAGGGAACGTCAATGTGAATTAGCATGTGAGAACCGGAGATTAGAAAGACCTGCTGACTTCCTTCCCACAGCTGAACAAGAATCCATCCCCTCTCCTATCGTCCCTGACGACAAGGAACCCCCCATTGAATTTCATGACTTAGAACCAGAACTGACCGGTCCTTGTGCAGACCCGACTCACCCTGAAGACAAGGACGACTCTGACATGGTGTCAGAAATCAAGGCCGGGCTTCCGGAAGACTTCTCCAGAGAGCCAGAGGACGCCAACAGATGGCTCCTATCGATGAAAGCCTACTTCCTTATCAACTCAGGAATATTCATGGATACAACTAAGTCCCTTACTTTCTTAAACAAAGTTAGCAGGGGCTGTGAAAAGACCTTTAGCAAAGGATGGCTGATGAAACTCGCAAATCCCAAAATCGGGAACGATGAAAAGACCTTCCAAAAGATTACAGAGGCATTCGAGTCAACATTCTTGCCTTACGATGTAGCTGCCAAGGCTAGGACCAACCTATCAAAGCTACAGCAGATTTCCAACCGGGATGGAGACGGATTCAACATGTACGCCTCCATTTTCCAACTGCTAGCTGAAAAGTCAGGAATCACTGACCCCAACGCTCTTATTGAGTGGTTCATCAACGGTCTTAGCATCCATCTCGCAACCATGGTACTCTCTTGTGAGAACATCCCTAAAGACTACAAGGCCTGGATTGCCAAAGCTGGACAGTTCCAACAGCAGCTTAGGCGCATAGGAAAATTGCACTGTGGACTTGCCCATATCCCCGGTCCCACAGTCTCTCGACCCTCACCCCGTGACCCATACGCCATGGATGTAGATGCCATACATCTATTGCCGACTCAGCATGCTGAATATATGTGGAAAAACCAATGCTTTATATGCCATCAGGTTGGCTGTAGGTCGTCCAACCACTCTCAACACAGAACTGACCATGCACCATGTTCTCGCGCGAACGCATCTTCCGGACGGTCCGCACATCCATATTGAACTCCTCAACAGAGGACAAGAGCCACCACCACAACGGAGGAAGATGATGAGATAGCATCCTACCTAGAGAGACTCGGTAGTGATGAGAAAGGCGCTGCAATTAAGATCCTCAAAACAGCTTTCGAGGAGGGCCACACCTCTGCGGAGGAGGAGGAAGGCTACCAAGTCATGGCTGTGGTACGATCAGCCTCATACCAAGAGTGCCAAAAGGAAGCGACCAGGGCTGCACCATGAGTCAGTGCAGTATGGTCTAGACCATGGACAAATTGATTTTCCACTATTGCACTGGTGGACCTCTGGAGTACTACCCCGGAGGAGGACCTATCTCTGAAAGGTCAAATGTTCGCAATGGGACCTGATCCACAGCTCGGGGCGGAAGCGACTACGGCTAGGGGTCTTAGCCTGGGGTCTGGACCGTAACCCTCTCTTCAAGAGTCTGCTCATAGGAAAACAGTCAAACAAGGAATAAAGGTAGTAAGAGCAGTGAGGGGACTAGGGTGATCTTCTGTCATGGAACCGACCTTGCAGTAGGATTTTTAGCTGGCAGGAGTGGATTGACGCCGCCGCCTGCCAAGAATAATTTTTCACTTAGATGTTTGCCAGTGTTTGTGTTAGAGAATTCATCATCATCAATTACCATCCCCATCATTCTATATCCCCAAAACAACACTGCATTTAAAATCGTCGAAACAAAAACCCTCATCGACAGTGAGGCAACTGGATGCTTCATTGACTACACTACTGTGGTGGCTTGCAACATTCCCACCACACAACTCAAGACTCCCCTACGGGCGAGCAATGTAGATAGCACCCCAAACCAAAATGGCCTTATCCGCAAAAAGGCAACTATCGTACTATGCATCGGAGAAATGACCAAACTCCAAGACTTCCTTGTTATTGACTGTGGCAAGGACAACGTCATCCTTGGGCTACCATGGCTCCATGAACGCAATCTGGAGATAGACTGGAGTACAGGATTTGTGCATATGGCTGACGAGGAATCAACCTTGCAAGAATCTGACACGGACCGACCGCACTTCGAACTGGTGGACGTGAGGACTTGGCAGCCCTCAGTCACACCATCACATATTTCAATTGCAAATGCCAGGTGGAGAAATTACAAAAATGTCATGTTGCGTGGTGGCAACAAAACATTGACCAGGACCAGTGGAAAAGGACCACTTGGCTCCACCTGAAGGTACCTGATGCAGAACCGACTGCACAGTGGGAAGAGATACCGGCGCTCATAGACTATGAGGAGGATGACGATGAAGACGAGCCAACTGGACCTTCCATTTGTAAAACAACAATTTCGACTTCGCTTGCCCAGGTTCAGGATGCGAAGAAGACTAAAGTTGAACTCCCACAGGAATTCTCAGACTTCAAGGACATCTTCCAAAAGAGGGACGACGGACCCCTTCCACCTTATAGGACATTCGATCATGGAATAGATCTAGACGATTCCTTCAAACCCAAGGTTGCCAAGGCCTACCCGCTTAACCCCAAGGAGCAAGAGGCATGTAAAGAATTTATTGATGAACACATGAAGGCCGGATGTATACGACCTTCAAATTCTCCTATGGCATCCCCGTTCTTCTTCGTCTCCAAGAAGGACAGTAATCTTCACCCATGCCAGGATTATTGCTATCTCAATGAGCATACTGTCAAGAATGCCTACCTGCTCCCTCTTATAGGCAACTTGATGGATCAGCTCAAAGGATTCAAGCACTTCACAAAGATGGATATTTGCTGGGGCTATAACAATGTCTGGATTAAGACCAAAGACACCTGGAAGGCAGCATTCATAACACCTTTTGGCCTCTTCAAGCCTCTTGTCATGTTTTTCGGCCTTTGCAATAGTCCAGCGACTTTTCAGTCATTTATGGACTTCATTTTCAAGGATATGGTTGCGGAAGGGTGGCTAATCATTTATATGGACAACATGCTGATCCACTCCAAGGATCTTAAGGAGCATCATGAAAGGACGAGATGAGTCTTGGAGTGCCTGCGGGACAATCGACTTGGTCTCAAATTGGAGAAATGCACATTCAATGCTGATGAAGTAGAATTCCTCGGTATGATCGTTCGTGAAGGTATCGTCAAAATGGATCCAACCAAGCTCTCGGCTATCGACGAATGGGAATCCCCCAAATCAGTACGCACAGTCCATTTGTTCATCGGATTCTGCAACTTTTACCACAAGTTCATCCCCAACTTCTCGGAACTTGCTCAGCCAATCTTGGATTTAACAAAGAAAGGGCAGCTGTGGTCCTGGACGCATGTGCAACAAGAGGCTTTCAATTCCCTCCGTTGGGCCTTCACTTCTCGACCGGTATTGACCATGCCGGATACTTCCAAACCATTCTTCGTCATGACCAACACCTCCCTGACCGCCACAGGGGGGGTACTCATGCAAAAAGACGGCAACGGTGACATGCACCCATGCTGTTACTCCTCTAAGATGTTCTCTCCTGCAGAACATAACTATGACATCTATGATCGAGAACTTCTCACAGTTCTCCGCGCCCTTGAGGAGTGGTGCCACTACCTCACCAGAATTGACCGACCCATAACTGTGCTCACAGATCACAAAAATCTGTGCTATTTCAAGGACCCCCGACAGCTCTCTAGGCAGCAAGCTAGATGGCTCTTGACGCTACAGGACTACGACCTCCTGTTTCAACACGTACCCGGCACCAATATGGGCCCCGCAGACGTGCTTTCTCGCTGGAATGAGATGGACACCTTGAAGGATAATGCCAATGTGGTCCTCTTACTGGGAGAACTCTTTTTAAGGAAAATAGATGCTGACCTCCACAGAGCAATCGAGCAGTCTACTCAATTGGATGGTTTCGTGATCAACCAGTTGAAGCAGCTGCATGGTGGCACTTCTGGTATCCCTTGTTCATCTATTCATGATTGGCGATATGAAGATTCCATCCTCTACTTCAAGAATTGGGCCTATGTGCCTGAAGCCCACCAGAACGACCTTCTTCACATCGTCCATGGCTCTCCTGCAGGCGGCCATGGCAGTTACTACCGGACCATTAACACAGTACAACGTGACTATTGGTGGCCTGGACTCACCGCTTACATGCACCGCTTCATTCAAGGCTGCGCCGTTTGCCAGGCCAACAAGGTCAACACCCATCCTACCATTCCTCCCCTTATGCCAATGCCGGTGGCTTCTATTCGCCCCTTCCAATGTCTTTCGGTTGATCTTATCACAGACTTGCTGCCGTCACATGGATATGATTCAGTTATGGTCGTGGTCGACCATGGCCTTACAAAGGGGGTAATTTTCACCCCTACTCACAAAAGCATGGACGCCGAGGGCATTGCACAACTATTCTTCGAAAAAGTCTTTCCCCGTTTTGGACTCCACAACAAGGTTATCTCGGACCGTGGTCCACAGTTTGCCTCCACCTTCACTCTAGAACTGGCAAGGCTCTTACAGTATGATCCGCTCCTTTCTTCCACTTATCACCCTCAAACAGACGGAGAAACAGAATGGGTCAATCAAGAACTGGAAACCTATCTTCGGATCTTCTGCCAAGGGGATGCCACCCGATGGTCGGACTTATTACCAATGGCGGAGTTCTGCCACAACTCCTCCGTTCATTCGGTAACAAGAAAGACTCTGTTTTCTTTCATGATGGGATTTGAGTCAAGGGCTTATCCATCACTTCAACACCACCTTCTTACCTGCCTTGGAAAAATGCCTTGGAGACCTTGAGGAGGCTTGCAAGGAAGCTACCGCCGCCTGTGAAAAGGCACAACAATATATGCATGAACAAGTCACCTCACACTTTAAACCCTGGAAAGTCAGAGATAAGGTATGGCTTGAGGGCCATAACCTGAGACTCCGCTACCCCTCTAGAAAACTCGCCCCTCGAAGGGAAGAACCCTTCGAGATCACACAAGTTATATCGCCCATTTCATATAAACTTCGACTCCTATGCACCTGGAAAATCCACAACACTTTCCACGCATTGCTTTTAACCCCCTATCGGGAAACTGCGGAACACGGACCAAACTTTGTTCCACTTCCACCGGACTTTATAGACGGAGAGGAGGAATTTGAAATAGATCAAATCCTCTCCCATCGGGGTTCTGCTCGATGCCACCACTATCTCGTTTTGTGGAAAGGCTATCCGTCTTCCGAAAACACTTGGGAACCCGAATCCAATCTCAGACATGTACAGGATCTCCTCGAGGAATATAAGGCCAGGGATTCCATCACCTTCCCTTCCTCATAACCATCACCACCCTCAGTTGCACTTGCTTTTTGAGTCGAGCCCTCACTCCTCATTGTCACTCGCCCATGTCCAATGTCCTCCTGCTCCAACTCCCCATTCACATACACCAACTCCCTGCTAGAAATTGACGAATCCTCTATTCTTCAGTCCTTGAGAACGCTGCTGCCGCTCTTGCTTTCGGAGCTCTTCCCATATACCGAGATCGACTGGTACTCAAATCTCTGGTGGAGCTCTTTCACACATACGCCACCGCTCGCACCATCCACGCTCAGCTCCTTCCCCCGTCCTCAACACTCTATCCAATCATGGATTCACTGATATCGTCCATGGACTTCCAGGATTATTGGTCCTCCACATTCTTCGATCCATCATCAGCACCCTACCTGCCAATCTCCATTGATACTACCTCGACAATGAACCCAACCATCCCTGGGACGCAGACACCTGGGCCAGAGACTACCCCAAAGATCTCTGGGCAGACGATTCCACCGCCTCCCCAGGAAGATCTTCCTGCTTCTGTACCCCAATTCCTGTCTCAGCTCCAATGCCCACCACTCGCACTCCTACCCCCTGCGGAGATTTAGAGCCTTCTGGAGGACTTGGCATGGGTGCTGGCCCTGAAAATCTTTCCGAGAGGCCCGCTACCACTGCTGAGGTTTCAGCCTTTCTCTCCACAGTCCCCTTACTCGGAGATACCACACCTCCCCCCAATGATATCATTCTCCCTGCCTGGGAGCGGCCTACCACTCCAACACCCTCCAAGTGTTCTCATAAACTCAACAAGCAATGGGCTACCATGATTATCCTCATCTGCATGCGGAACTCTGGAAGCAGCTTCAGCGTGAGGTGGCCGACGCCCTTGCAAGGCCACTCCTTTCCCTTCCTCCGGCCGCTATAACAAGGATGCTGCGGCGATGCCCTCGCCGTCACCTGGGTCCTCACGCAACCCTATAGATGCTGATCGCTTTCCTACTCCAAAACCCGCTCTTTCCCACTGCTTCGTTTGCCAGCAACAGGGGCACATTTGCCCCAATTGCCCGCACTATGAGTGCCCCTTCTGCCACACCACTGCTCCAGATCACATCCAGACCTATTGCCCTCGTCGCCGCTGCCTTCTCTACAGAGAACTCGGCCATTGTGACGAGAACTGTCTCGTTCATTGCAACCCCACTGACAACTACGATCCCACTGACTATGAAGTCAACAAGGGCGATCAAGATTAAGGTGTCTCGCAGGTGCTTCAATGCTAGGAAGGGGGTAATGTTACGGTACAACATGGGGGCTATGTTTTTCTTTCACTTCTCATTCATTCGTCTCTTGTCTTGCTCACTCTAAGGAGTTGTATTCGTACTGGAGTTGTCCTCCAGCTATTTAGATCTCGTTCCTCGATCTCTTTCCCCTTTGGCTCACATGGCTCTCCTGATTCCTGTGCTATATTTAGATTCCCTTCGCTCTTCCGTCAGCCATCAACTTCCTTCAGACTTCTCTGATGGCCGAGATAATATTTCCAATGATGCTGTGCATCATATCTCGATCCGCTGTGGGACTGTGTCTCTGCATTGTGGAATGGAATCCCTTTGGGCTTCCACTTCCTTATTTCCTATTCCATCTCTCGCACAAACCAGGGGCCTACCGTATATATAGTCTCATACTTCTCACCTGTATTTCCCTAAGCTAGTTCTACACAATATCAGCATTAGTTCCTAGTGACCTCGAGTCCTGCGTTGTTCCAGGATAGAGAGACTGTCAAGTCTTCGCATTGTCTCAAAGATAGACTTTGTTCCTACTCATCCATCATACTACTTCTCGCCAATGCTATGCTCTTCGACCCGTATTGTATCACAGCTCATCAACACTATGCTGTGCATTACACGCTGCAGCTGTGGATCATCCCACCACCACTACCCGCTCGACGATGATGGACAACAATAATGCAGCCACAATGGTGTCCCTACCACCACGGCAGCAGCGGACTCAATGGGAGGGGTGGAATTGATGAACAGGATGTGGGAATTCATAGATACATATATTTGTTGTACTCAGAAATAATACATGATTTGCTACTACTTGGACTGTAAGGAAGCTGAGCAAGAGGGGCGAGAAAAAAAAAAAGCCCTGTCTAGTTGTAGAGACTGTGCAAATGGTACAGTTGTCACAGATGCTTACGGACTGTGGCCGACTACACAGCTTTTCCAAATCCGTACAGTACTGTGTGCTCTGTGGCCTAACTGCACAGGGGGGGACCTTCCTGTGACACTGTGACAAGTGTAACATGCTGTGCAGGGTCCTACAGTACTATACAGCTAATTCATGATTTGCTGATGTGGTCACAGACTTGACCAGAAGATCATCAAGAAATGGATAAGTATGAAAGGGAATCTTATCCTGTAGAATGAATGCCATGTCCGCTTGATAGATCTGGACCATGTTTGTATATCCCATAGGAATGGTAGTGATGTGGTGAGGACCCATAGGACTATTGAATGTTGTAAGGTCTGAAGACTCCAGGTGTGTAGGAGGCATTGGTTATATCTGATGAACAGATCCATTATCCCATACACTGCATATCAGGTGAAGGATTCTGTGAAGTGCTCAATGAATGGGGGAGTGGACAAGTCACAGATAGTGACCATATTGAGGGGTTGAAGGTCATGGATAAGGTGGAGAGATTTACTATTCTGCTTGAAGACATAGAACCATTGTAACCAGTAGGCAGATGTCGATGGCTCATAGATCCTGGTGGTGATCCAATCCTTGATTATCTGAATTGTGTCAGTTCACATCGCAGGAGGGACAGGAATATTTCATAACACCCAGGGAGTATGGGGTATGGTTGGAATTTTAATGGGTGGAAAGTATGTTTCATTGAGACGACTGTACTCAGCTGGTACCCAAGTGAAAGCCTTTTTATGGTCACAGACAATCCAGTGGACAAATTTTACCTCATTCAGCCAGAGCCAGTTTGCAGGATCTAGATCCAAATTGTCAGCTCATTCCTGAGTAAATTGTTCACCCAGGATAAAGTCTGGTGGATATGTAGGTAAAGGAGATAGTTTAATAATTGGATCATCTGGAAGAGTCCGTATAATGCAGTACTCCTTGTCAACAGGGGCAATAATGGATCCAATTTTTGTTGCAATCAGTTTGTACACCAGCTCATGCCAAATAGTGTCATAATGGTAAACAGAAGCAAGGGTGAACATGACATTCTGGTTGAAAACAATCTGCATGGTGGAAAGAAAAGAATAATCAGCTGAAGGTGAGCAGTCTGATAGAAAGTGGAGATAAACAAGTACAATATAAGCGGGGGAAGCATCAAGAGGCAAACAAGTATAGGTAGAGGATGCTATCAGTGACTCATAAGAGGGTTTACTATGAGGCAGATGTATAGGTATGTAAACAGAGTCGTCAATAGAATCAGGATCACCCAGATCCAGGAGGTCATTATAGGGATTTGGTATGTCCTCAGGTTCTATGTCAGATATATTGGATAGGTGTGGAAGTTCATCAGTATCAGAATCAGAATCATTGAATAGTTCATTGAAATCTCTCCCCAGTTGTTAGATGGATAATCAAAAGCTAGGGCATGAGTATCTGTTGTGAGGAATGAGCATGGTTGCCTAAGACTTACACTAGTAACTCGTCCTGCTTGTCACTAGCATCTGAGTCAGCCAGGATCACCAAAATTGTATGTGTTTCTGTTTCTATGGAAGTGAGCGATGATACTTCTGGAAGGAGTAGTGTTTGGAGGTAGTCATAGTCAGGTTTTTGTGTGAATGAAAGACTTCACATGACATGTGCTTCAGGAAGGTGGTGAGACAGATGGGAGTCTCAGGAAGGCCATTAGTTGCCAGCAGTAACTTCTGCTTCTGAATGAATGAGTGTGATGTGCAGCATTGAGAATTGTTGGTCAACTATGGCAATAACCCACTATGAAGGTACAAAAGGGAATATGCAAGTGCTTCAAGATCATCTCTTTGGCTGAGTTCTTGATCAATATGACTGTTGAGGGATGTAAAAGCCAGCATACCAACAGTCAAAGAGATTCTTGCATCAGAAGGTGAATGTGTGATGATGGATTGCAGTTGTATTTGGTGATGCCTAAGTTGATCAGATAAAGGGTGTCCTTTGACCTTGCTGAGCCCATAAGGATATTGTGGGGTTTGATATCATGGTGGATAAGATTTCAAGCATGAATGTACTCTAGGCAGAAGACCTGAATTGTTGCATGTTGTAAAACAGTAATTGAAAGATGGGAAGCGAGTATGGCTTGTCCCAGAGGTTCAAACTAAGGTTGAATACTGTAGGAAGGAGAAGCCAAGCCTATTATCAAGTGCAATCAAAGAAAACCAGAACAAAAACAGGAAATAAAATGGATCTAAAACAATGGTTCTGGGTTTGAAAGGAGCGTGGGAAAGTTTCGGAATGTGCTCGGAACTATGGTTCCAAGTTCAGAAGTGAAAGGGATAAAGTTGAATGGGAAGAAACAAAGGAAAATGAAAGAAAATGATGATATGTGATACAAATGATGATAAAGGACGAGTGCTTCCAAGTTTAAAGACAGTGGGAAAAACACTGGAAGTGCACAGAACAACAGTTCCAGGCTTGGAAGAATGACAATGGATAAACAAAGTTGGAAACAAAGGGGTTAATCCTGCATACGGGCAGGAGACCTTTGCATGAAAGAAAAATGTATATTGGTGTCTAGACACAAACTCTTTATAGTCCGGGCATACCCAAGACTTCATAGCCACAGAAAACTTCTAGGGCACTCTTGTCCCTGTGATGTAGCAGGGTATGATGGAAAATACTACATGAGAGCCAATGACCAGGATTGACATGACGGAGATGAAATGTCTAAACTTTACTGGAAATGAAATGTTAAAAAGTTTCTCAGAATAATCCAGATGACAAACCCAGACTGGATGAGACTCAGATGCAGAAATGTACAGAAACCATGGATCACACTCAAGCAGATGCAGGAAATGGACAGATGTTCAGATGACATTGATAAAGATCTGGAAAGTTGCAAAATGGGGTTCTACAACTATAGGGAGTATTAAGCTCTTCCTCTTCTTCATTTCCTGATGCAAACAGCCTGAAACAGCATTAGTTGTGCTAAACAGCATGTACAACTATGAACCAACCTCTCATAAAGACAAACTCATCAAAATTGTGGCAAATATAACAGATATTGTCATGCCTACCCTGCATCCTGATATTAAGTAGCATTCTCATGGGTGCCTTTCCGTGGTGTAAGTCAACTTCATGTCTGAATTCATGTCCAGTCACAACATGAATATGTTTGTGCTTTATCTCCCATCATGGTTTTCCGGCATGACATTCAAGAGAGATATGGTGGTGGCATGTGTACATATATGTGAAGGACTATGTATCTTGAACAGCCATTTGAGTATGCTCTTCATAAAGTGATAATGTTTATTTTGGTTACTACTCATCTCCTATGTATATTGAATGATGGAATGTGCTAGAGTGGTGGTGTTGCACTGTTCATGGTACACAACATGTTGCAATCTCTGGAAGAAGATAGAATCTTACTTGAAGAATTGTGGATGCAGGCACCCAAAGAGGCATCTGCATCATGGGGACTATTGAATAGTACCAAATAGATAGTAACTGGCACCCACTGATCTGGACATATCAGATCATATCACAACCAACATTAAAGGGAAGTTTGTGTTGAACCTGCCATGATTTTGTCTTAGGGAACATTCATATCAACCTATCCCATAGAACCATAATAATCTACCTGTGCTATCAATAAGAATAAATGTGGGACAAAAGGCATGACCACTAGATGGTATGGGTATGGGTCACATGTGACAAACACTTGACCCATGGCTAGAGATTATATCTGTTACATTGTAAAGTATCATAGATGTCCTATGAAGGTCAGCAGGACTATTTCAAAGGAAAGGGATGTAGGGAGTAGCAGGGAATGGTAAAGAACTGTAAAAGAGCAGTTAGAGTATCCCAAGGCCCAAGGAAACAGTCTGGAAAATCAAGAGATGGTAGTCTGGAATATAGGAAACAGATGGAAAATAGTCCTGAGGTTGTGATGGACTATGAAACAACCCTAAAGGACTCACACTTAAGTGAAGCCTTGTGCTAGGTCAATTGCACGAGAAAAAGGCAAGAGATGAGAGGTAGAGTTGCCTTTAGGGAAAACTCCAAGAGAACAAGACTAGTGTTCTCTGATGCTGCATTGGGGTTTATAGTAAGTACATGTGGATACAGACCATATGTATAGTAAGTATCCTTAACATGGGGTCACATGATATACATGTGTACATAGCCCAACATGTGTGATGTGTATGTAGATGGTAGCATGAGGTTGTGGTGTGGATGTGAATAGAAGCATTGAAGTGGATATGAAAGTGATGCATGTGAATGCATGAAAGGAATAGATAGGGGTTTGAAAGAAAAGAAAAATGTTAAGTCCATTATGCTTGAACAGTGATCATAACAGATTATAGGAAGTCTGGAAATTTGAGAAATGGTGTTACAGTAGAAATAGTGGGGAATGATAGCAGTTGCATGGGACTGTATAGGACTTAGACTCAATGAAGATTAGTGTTTAAAAGTCTGGTTTTTTGCTTCCAAGTAAGGCAACCAGTCCACAACTGGTCCTGGAAAGGTCCTGGCAGTCCAAATATGGCGGGAGGGGGTTAGGTCCTAGCCTGGGTTTTAAATCCTAATCTGGGTTTGAATGTTTTATATGGTACTGCTTATCATACCAGTCAGACTACTGACACAGCTAGTACAACACAACATGACATGATGTGATGCACACTTGACAACCACTCAATGTGACCCCATGATTGTGCCCAGAGAGGATGAATCAAAGACCACTGTGAGTGAGCACCTGAGCAGTGGCATAGGCACAGAACCACTGGCAACACCTGTCCTCCCAAGAAGCATAGGCCAGGCCATTCCAAAGGAATGAAGAACAAGCCAACAGCAAAGAATGTTGAACAGCCATGCAAGGATGGGCGATCCTCCCAGAGATGGTCAGAGTTGAGAATGATGGGAAATGGAAATGAGGCCATGTGGGGTCAGAATGGTATACTAATTTCAGAACTGTAATGTAATTCACTGACATACTAATGGAAATAGGTTCCTAGCACTCGACTTCTCGCCCACTCCAGCGCTGATCAGAGGAGACCAGCTCCTATCTGACAAGAGCAATGCACCGACATCTGGTCCAGATGAGTCATCATGGCAATGCAACTGATTGTCTCACTTCTAATCACTCTTTGTTCAGTTGCAGCTCCCAGTGAGCTCCTGCTTGCAGACCCGGTGGTGCATGGACAGTCCCTGACACGGTGTGACCCTGTCACTTTGGTGACTATGACGGACGAGCCAGTAGGAGTGCAATCACTCCCTGATGCTTCCACACATGGAAATGAACCTGGTGAGCTTTCTTGGGGATCAGCAGTGCCACTCATGAAGTTGCCTGTGACTGCCTGTATCCCTCAAAGTCAGGTGTGTCCTTTGGTGGACTGCATAGGAGCAGCACGCTCAGCCAGTACACAATATTGATCACTGCTGACCTCTCAAGCCCTGTGGAAATTGGTTATGCACAGATATTTACCAGTGTTAAACAATGTTAACCAAAAGTGGTTGAGATTTAGTTTAGACTGGGTGAGGTTTTCCCCTTCAGAGTTGGAGGTATTGGAGATGGTCAATATGAAGGGGCATGATCTAGTATTTACTGAGCTCGAACAACCTGAAATTTTGATAGTAGAGAATATTGCTGCAGATTCCAATCTCACCCAGTCTAATCCAATCTAAAGCAGTCACATTCATAGGATATACATAGCTACAAACCAGTAATAGCATACAGGGAATGAGAAAATAGCACAAAATATCTGTTAAATGAATTGTCTGCTGTGAAAGTGCACACTTGGCAGTGAGGAAAAAGTGCGGTGTAGGAGCTCAATGCTCTCTATGGTTGTAAAATCCTTTTCTCCCACTTTCCAGACTACAGACCATTGTCATCAAGTGTCCATCAAATCTTCCATATCTTTCCGTATCCATCTGAAGGTCCATGTTTATTTGTCCGTGTCTATCCATGTTCGTTCATGACCAGATTCCGTGTTCGTGCCATGGATCCCTTTCTTCCTTTCATTTATCTTCTTCCATTTGTTCTAGAGAGAGAATATAACTCTTTAGAGACAGTGTTATAAGTGTACGTGTCACTGAGTAGGTCCAGATGGTCTAGAGCCATTACCTGGTGCAGGGAGGACAGTCTCCAGTCTATTGCCATTGCGCTGATGACCATGTAGTATTTTCTTACACTGCCCATGGATCCGTCTGCAAACTTAGAAGTTTTCATATATAGACTCTGCTTGTCATGTATTTTCATTAGGGTTTCAGATATAATCTGGGGTATGCTTTGGACTATAAAACATTCTTGTACTGACTAAAAATATATCTTCTCTTTCTCGGTATTCATTTTCCATCTCAAAGAAAGTCTCATTGGTTGTTGTTGTACATCGTCCAATGCTTCTGTTCATATCTGTTGGTCTTCCATGACACGGATATTCATTTCCATTTTCTTTTCTTTTCTTTTCTTTTCTTTCCATTTCCGTCTAGATTCACACCAGACATTTTCTTCCACTATTCGACATGTCTCAGTTACACCTTCAATCCTATACAACTACCTCTAAACTCTGGGACGAGACTACCTCGCATCCACCTTCTTATCAGCTTGTTCCTTTGGGACAGCATCCCTGTTACTGTTTTACAGTGGGAACAAGATGATGACTGTCAGAAACTGCAAGCGGAACTCTATCTGGCCAGAAGAAAGAAAATGAAGACCACCTGGCATCAGGAGGATGGCATGATGAGTTAATTGATAATCAGAGAGTGCAGGTGAAGGGTCTATCCGGCCAATGGAAAGCAAAGATTGACAACCACCATGACTGGGAAGTTTGAGTGCAGACATGTCAGTGCGAGTACAGCCAATCGGGAGGGGGGAATCTTTAGAGCATTGGGTCATTGAAAGCATCCTTGTTCCAGGCATTGAGAGCGACCTAGAGATAGCCAGCACACCATTAGTATTCTGCTGTACTGCGGGAGAATGTACCAGTGGGAGGACACACCAGCTCCGCCACCTCCTTGTCGTAAGCCTGTGAAATTATAGTGCTACTAAGATACATTGCAGAACAAAGGTTTAGCTTACCTCTCATTAAGTTGTATTTGTTTTCATATAATTTTAGACTGCCCAAAAGAAGAAACTTGTTTGGCAAGGGCAGTGTGGAAAAGAACCCACATGAAGTCTCTACAATAATCACCATTATACAAGATCATCTGCTTTCTTCTGTACTGACTGATTCCATGGCAACTACATGACATAGTTCTTGTAGATCTCTCCTTACATCAGTTGCATTCATCAGCAAATGTTCACATTACTTAACTTACTTGACAGCACTTATGGTGGTCTCACTAAGCAACCTAAGTAAATAAGTAGCTACAAACATGACAAGCAATTTAAGTGTTGCTGAGCCATCAGCAAACCCGACTTATATAATCATAACAATCAAGTGTCTGTACTGGGAGTTGAACTTGCAACTACCAAAAATGGAAGCAGCAATGCTAACCATTAGACCACAAGACCACAATACCAGGTAAGCCTGTAGGATATATAACTACATGTTCAACTGTGAGTAAAAAAATTGCACAAAGTCCGTTACCATTTACCAACATCATTGCACCCCGCACTAACCACCCTCGTCACATCCCAATGCACATGCTCACAACTTGAACCCCACCCCTCGCACCTCATACGTGCCCCACAAAAGAAAGGCACATGCCTACACATGGGCCCACTCAGCCCACCTATTTGTGCTCGCTGTCGCCTGTGGCCTGCTCCATTTGCTTACCCCTGCCTGCTCGTGATGACGACGACAGTGCCGATGCTACTATGTGACGGCAACGACAACGCTGTCAATGACAGATGTGCCAGCTCACAATGACAACCACGACACCGCCGATTGATGGCAATGACAGCAACACCACCATTGCAACAATGGCAATGCCACCACACGACAGCAATGACAACACCGTCAACGACAGACGTGCCAGCTCGCAACAACAACAACAACGCCAATTGATGGAAATGACAGTGATACCACCATCCGAGTCACGACGCCAACGACGCCAACACTGATGCCACTGCATGACAGCCCACATGATAGCAATGACAATGCCGATTGACGGAAATGACAGCAATACCACCATCGCGACAATGACAATGATGCCAATGCCAATGCTGATGCCACTGCATGATGGCAATGACAATGCCGACAACAACAAATGACCGGCTCACGACAATGACAATGGCATGCCTATACCTGACGTCTCGCCCTCGCACACCCTCGCCCTCACATGCTCACATGCACTCTCACCTGGGCCCTCGCCTATCAGCGACGACACTGGACAACCAGCTCACGATGACAATGGCATGCCCATCACACCTGTACCTGACCTCTTGCCCTTGCACACACACACCCGCCGTCGATGACAGACAGCTGGCTCACAACGATGACGATGGCATACCTATACCCGCTGTCTGAGTCTCGCCCTCAAATGCCCTCACCTCACATGCCCTCCCCCTCACATGCGCACGCTGTCGCTCGCTCACGCACACCATTGCCCACCCGCCCGCACTCTCACCCTTGCCCTTTCGCCCTTGCACGCACATGCCCTCACTCACATGCCCTCACCCTCTCGCCCTCACACATGCAGCAGCGCACATGCATGCGGTCACTGTCACTTGCCCGTGCATAATGATTGCCAGCATGTCATGGTTCCACGTTGCCTCCATTCTTTTTTTTTCACCATCGTCTGTGTCATTTCAGTGGTTTCTGATTCACCTGCTTGTTTGCTTGCTGTTTTCACTGCTCGTTCATTACTTGTACAAATAGCATTTACTTACATGCTTGAAATAAAATGTTTTGTCTGCTATGTAAGTGTTGGTCAAGTGTTTAAGTGTGCGATAAGCAGAGAATAAGTAGAATCTCAGAAAATGGATCTACTTAAACAACTTATTTTTACTTGGCCGATTTGGTGTGCCAAGTGGAGATAAGTGTTAGTTAAGCGATGTTAAGTAAGTGAAAGATTTCCTGATGTTGTAAGAGCTTTTGACCACCCACTCTATTTTGATGCTGACAATGATTGTGTTTTCTGTCACCTGGTGTTGGAGACCATATGTATTTGCCTTCTCTTTGAATGCTTTAAGGAAATCTTTGTCAATGGCACACTTTTTGATGGAGCACATAATCATCATAAAACCACAGCCCATGTGATCATTGTCCACCAAAGTCATCAGGTCATAATAAAAAAGAATGTGCATAAGTCAACAATGACTTGCCTCTGTTTTTGGTTTTTCTTTGGCTGTGGCAGTCTTTTTGTGGCCCTGGGTACATCAACCTGATGGTGACAGTGTTTGATGTTTGGATCTCCTTGAATGTGGAGTTGTTCATCTCTTACCTACATCATAGTTTTCTCTTCCTCAGTTATCACCTACTATGTGAAGATGCCTGTATATAAGCTATTGATGATTTACATTGACTAGCTCATTATAACTTGCCTTTGCTTTGTATTTTCCTTTGGCTATGAAGGTCTTCTTTGTGGCCTTAGATGCATCCATCCAATGGTGACAATGTTCAGGTTTTGATCTTGTCAAGCATGAAATTGTCTCTTTCCTGCATCATATCCTAGGTCTCTTGTGCCTTGTCTTTGTTGGTGCCAATAGCAGTCTTCTCAGTCTTTTGATGTCATTTATCGTTTACTTAACCTACTATCATTGATTACTTTGCTCTCCTTCTTGATCTTCCATTCAGCATGGCATTCTGTTCATTTACCTGCATGGCCCAGTAAGTGACAATGATTGTGTGTTGGTTGACATACTACATAGTACCTTGGTGATGGCAGCAGTGACATCCATCTATAAATAATATGTCATTGTGTTAAGAATCATAGATTTGAGGTCTAGCCTTACTCTGAGCTTTCTTATCAATGGTCTAAACTCTTATCTTTAATATGACATGTTGATGATTACTAACACTTAGTAAGACCAGCTGATGTATAGTCATTCATGTCTTGATATCAGAATGGGAGGAATGGAATAACAATCCAATTGTTGATAGCACCAGCACAGATAGTGTGGGAAACTCACAGACTATTCCAAGAAGGGATAAACTTGAGTAGTGGGTAAAGGCTTGAGTGGAGTGGGAACTCATCACTTAAGTGAGAGGAAAGAACAAAGATGTTCAGTTATTTGGTACAAACTATAAGGCCTGGTTTATATATATGTAAGATGTGTTTGTACATGTATACTTCCTTATCACATATGGTAAATAGAAAGTCATATAGAACATCATAAAATGACATAGAACAAATGTATCAGATAGTCTGACATATGCCAAGACACAATGACTGTACATTGGCTAGTCTTACTAAGTGTTAGTAATCATAGACACATCACATCATAGATAAGAGTCTAGACTGTTGATAAGAAAGATAAGAGAAAGATTAGATCTTAAATCTATGATTCTTGACACTTGGCATATGTCAGACTAGCTAACACATTTATTCTACATTGTTTCATGATGTTCTATGGTACAACTTTCTATTTACTATACATTGTAAAGGTAGTACACAAGTACAAACACTTCCTGTATATATATAAACCAGGCCTTACAGCCTATACAAATAACTAAACATCTCTGTTCTCTCCTCTCACTTAAGTGTTGAGTTCCACTCCACTCTAAGCCTTTACCTGCTACTCAAGTCTTATCCCTCCTTGGAATAGTCTGTGTGAGTTTCCCTCACATCTGTGCTGGTCTATTGATGTTTGGGTTGTTATTCCATTCCTTACATTTTGATACATTATGTGCTTTAGTCAAGAATAACTTATATGGAGAGTGTATACCATGTCTATGTCCTTGTCACTGATGGTGGCCTGAAATAAAGAGCCTATGCATGTATCAACAGCAACTTGTGCATATAATATCACTGCTTGCCTGATCATTATTAGTCTAGATGTTAGATATGTATCAGTTGACAAGGAATTGTGCACATGATGTACATTGCTTACCTGGCCTTTCTTAGTCTAGAAGAGCATAAGTCATTGTCAACTTGCACAAGAGGTGTTTCTACTTATCTGGTCCTTCTAGTTGGTCTGAAAGAGTATAAGTCATCAATAACTCATGCAAGAGATAATACTACTTATCTGGTTCTTGTTGTTGTTAGTCTATATGTTGTTTACAAAGCTGACTAGCCATAAATTTTTTTGATATATACCATTTTCATTTGTTAGAGTTGTTTATACAATGATGTACAAATAGGAAGGTGGCAATTGAGAGTCAAGATGTGTTTTACATAATATACATACAAGCAAATTAATTACATAATTGCAGCATTGCTTCCCATGGTGTGCAAGTCTTGTATAAGCTTACCCATATCTATAAATTTCACCAACCAGCTATCATCTGCTTTGATAATCTGCTTGGTCCTTCTCATTGGTGTGTGTAAGACCAACTTAACCTTGTCAGACTTGGCCCAAGTTGAGCAGGTCCACCTTGGCCTTCAAATGTTGGTGATATACCTCTTGAACTGGTGTGTAACATCACAGATAGCATTCTACCTTGAAAGACCCCCTTCTATTATCAAGACTCCTCCATATATCCAGGATTTGGTGATGTCTCTTGTGGCTGCTATCTGGAGGGAATAGAGGAGAAGTTGGGTCATCATCATCATCTTCATTAATGACACGTGGATGCATCAGTCTGCTTTCAATGAAAGACTAATGTATGACCACCAAAATCCTGTAATTGCAACAATCTAAATTGGTTGCCTCAAGTTCAGATCATTTCTCATATACCAAAATCCAGGTTGGACACTAACTGACACTGTGAGCCACTCTGTGTTCAATTGTATAGTTTGCAGTAAATACAAATGCTACTTCTTTGGGATAAAAGAAACCAGAGTAAAGGTGAAAGCCATATCATTGATGCATGGTCTCCTATGCTTACAAAATTGGTTCTCATGATACATGCCACAATGGAGTGCATGGTTGTTTGTTCCCTGTGAAAATGTAGAGAAATCAAAAAGTTGGAGGAAAAAGCTTGTCATCTGTTTGATCATGACATTTCTGTGGATCAGATTATATTTGTGATCTCTGAATCTGAAATGAAAGAAATAAGGTTAAGACTCTTGGCCCTTCAGTATCTGGATGAAATTGGGATTGATCAAAACAAGTTTAGCAAGGATCAGAAGGCATTGATCATATGCTGCCACCTTTGGATGGAGCTGTCAAACCTTGGAACATTAAAAGACTCTGGTGTTAATGAGGCAGGAAGATCGATGCAAGTAAGAGTAAGTGGCTGTTTTGTTGCTGTATCAGAGATAAAAATGGTTCTGGATAAAAGCACACAGTGAGGGATTGACTTCAAACACATTTATTTAAAGAGGAAATATATAATCATTGTGACCAGTTAGCCTTTTAGATTGTACCCAAGAGGAGGTCAGTACACACTGCATATGACTATGTTTCAACATGTATTGTATGTAGGTGGCAGGCATGGTTTTCAATGAGAAGATTCAGAAATTGGTGGAAAACCAGACCAACATCAAGATGCTAACAAAGCAATGCAAGATAATGTCCAATTGGGGTTATGGTATGATGCATCCCATAGGATGACCTGGGGATAGTTATACACTTTATTATGCAAGCACAGTGTTAAGCCAAGAGGACATTCATACCCTTTTTGCCTATGCTTCAATTTATCTCTGAATAATGTTTAACTCTCACCCTGACCATAATCATGATCTCATGGACATTGAGTATATGCTTGCAAGGATCCAGCCACATGCTCTGTTAGTTGTCAGGGACATGAAGGGCCATGGGTTAGAGGTGGGGGTGCTCAGTAGCTATGAAATCACAGCCTACCATTACTGGAACTAGATAGCATCACAGTATTTAGGGTGACCACTTGCATGGCACTGTTGCCTATAGTGGAAATTCTTGCAGGTATAAAATAAAGACTGCAAACCAACTTGCTAAACTTGTATTACACAAAGTATGAACAATAATATTGTGGGTTCCAGGGTAGCAAACCAGCAGAGGCCCATCAGTAAAATGAACAAAATGTGAAAACATGGAATATTGTATATCTGAACATATAATGCATGAACTGATGCCAATGGTTATAACACTGAGAATCATAGTGTGTCAATGAGACTCAGCAGCCACTGCTATGTATTCCCATCAGGAAGCTGTGGAGTATATATAATATTGATGTATTGACTCTTGAGAGACTCCATAAACCTCAGTATGAGGACTACATGACTTCTGATTAGTAAGGAGCACCACTAATACAGTAAATGGGAAACAATATATTCATTGTAAATCTATGCTATTCCAATTCTCAGAGAGCATGCACTACATTGGTACCAAGTCACCAGTGAAGCCCAGTTGCTGGCAAGGCAACCATCATTGCTCAATAACTCCTGCAAGCAATCACTATTGACATTATTACCTGGAGGGTAGAAAGCTGCAATCAATTATAGAATTCACTTGTATTTCTTATATTTTGCTTGTCATTTATGTTGTTTTCTCTTCTCATAATGTTATTGTCATTGCTGTTCTCCTCTGTGTTGAACACTAGGAAGTACCATTCCATTGTTCATGGTTTATTGCAGACAGCCTCTCCTTGTTGCTTAGTGATCCATAGTTTACCACAGGCACCATCAAGCTGTTCTGGATGCTCCTCTGGTCATGACAAGCATGATAATCCTCATGCTTCTTGGTGATTTATATTAGAGAGTGCCTCCACATCAAAGTATGCTCTCATATACTTGTTGGTTTTCTATAAATCACACAATGGGTTGAATCATTGGCAACTGCCTTTTTTTTTGTTAGGCCACTGACCTCCAGCAGAGAACATTGCATTTCCATTCCGATAACATATACTCATTTTATTCTAGCAGAAGGCCTTCTGATGTATAGTCGAGATGTTAAGCTCTCTCTTTACAAAATCCTAAGGGAGGATCCAGAAAGTCATCCATCCACAGGCAACATTTTCAAGGGTTGGTTTCATGGACATGCTTCTACTCCAGGACAATATACAAGCTGTTTCAGGTTTTCACAAAACTCAGACAGCAGAATCTTGATTTTTTTCACTAAGTTATAGCTAGATTTGGTCAGTGGCCTTTGGCACTCTCCAGGACAGCTTATGTCATTAGAGCTCTTTGGACCCAAAGCACAACTTGGACAACCCCTTTCTACTGGTTTTCAACTCTGAAAAAATTCCTGACATAGATTTTGCATTAGTGGTAGAAGGAGAGGTCTTTTCGATCCAGGTTACAATTGCAACAAGTCATGACACAGATCCTGACCTGGAATTGATGAAACTAAGTTGGATCTTGTCAAACAACCTGAAAAACATGGATTAGAGTTTATTATTTGTTGGTCCAGAAGAGGAACAGATTCAAGGCATTGCATGGGCATGAGTTGACAAATTACATCATCCAATATTAAAGACTCCTATCCCCATTGGGTGGGCTGTAGTAGATCCAGTGAGTGTGGATGTTGCCAATAAGGTATGTAACCCTGTTGATTCATTAGGGGTGTGCTTATATGGTTGTTGGATATTTTATAATGACTCAGTGCCAGAGCCAATGGAGGTGTGAGGGGTGATATCCATGATTATGTGTTACCTTCATTTTGTAGCTGCCCAGGTTGATCCTCTGCAGACATTCACAATCACATGCATCTTTTCTGCTATGACCAGACATTTGCAGGTACTATCATTATAATGCCTATTGAAAGAGATTATTGGGTTCAAACCAAATTCTACTATGGTTTTTTTGTACTCCTTCATCTTTAATTAATTAGTCTTGCCATTCACATAGCAAAAAGAACCTTGCATCATTGATATGGCAAATTGGTAATAACCTTTAATAGCAGTGCTGCCATGGTGGCCATGATTTATATCTTGCTTAGCTCCCTCTTCTCTATCCGTGGACAGAGCACAATCTCCTGGACCAGTTCTCACATGTATGCTCTCAAGTAATTTTATTCAACTTTGTCTTGAAACAATGTTCCATGGCATACAAGAAATCTTGTCAAATGGGTGGTGGGGTGGGATTGCCATTGTCCCTATTGGAGTTGTGATACAATCTGATTGCTTTTGTAAGCATCTATGAGTGACAATCAATTTTGCAAGTGACTTGCATGGTAACTAACACTTCATGATTTCTTTGTCATTATCATCAACACTCCCACAGGGACAAATCATGGGGTTTGTGAATGCCACATATATTCCTCAAACAAATTCATACCCAGAAGTGACAGCATAGTCATTTCTTTTCACTTTTAAAGCATTCATTGTCTGTGAGGTGATCTTGAAATATATAATAGAGTGACTACATCTAAATGCTTCTCCAATGGACCAAGTGATCTCCCAGCCAATTTCTTCTATGATCCATCTTATGAAAGACAATTAATATGTGACTCAAAAGATTGTACAGCAGACCAAATGTTCAAAGTGGAAGAAATATCAGTTTATCATTAATGGACTACTTAAGGAATTTGGAAAAATATAGTCTTTATTGTATAATTACAGAGATGTCTGTCCATAAGTCAATAAACAACATATGCTGTTTTACATCCTTTGGAAGTACTGACACAAATCTGTTCATTTCAGCCCATTGTAAATACCTATACATAATTAATTAAGTCATACAGGCTAGAATACATAGAATACATGTTTACCCTGTGGTAAGACTCTACATGGCACCATGCTGCACCATAGTGTTTAAAAGTTCAGTCCAATCCAGTTTGTGACCAGGCAACTGGTCCACAACTGGACCTGGGAAGGTTCCAGGAATTTAAACCAGCAATTGGACTAAGAAAAGCCAGTCCAAAACAGTCCTATATCAGTTGTAACTAGTTATAACCAATCTTTGATCCCTATGCCATGGGAATCACACATCACAGTAGTCACATGGAATATATAGTACCAACTTAGGGCTTTCTGCTGACCTAATATCCACCTAAATCGGCCCACAATATACATCTTTTAAACTGGTATGTCATTATTAGATCCATAAAGTCATAAAATCTATATGAGTGAATAAAATTGAAATAAATTGCTAGCAATTCTGAAACAATTAGGGATGATAGTACTAATTAGAAAGTGTGACTGTAAACCAATTGCAACTGATCATAACTGCAACTGCAATCCAGTTACATGTAATTCAGTTGCCAGTTGCCAACTGGACTTTGAAACACTACTGCACCATTACCCTTGTTCACAACCCCTTCCCCTTGCTCTCACATGTTACCCTTATCCTCTCCTCCTCGCACTATGATCCACATCCTTGTGTCCTTACACCCTCATCCTTCTGCTGCTGCCATTCCTATGCATTCTTACTCAATGTCAAGTCCAGTTCCTCCAGGTTCAAGTCCGATGGAGGATCAAAGGGAATAGGGATAATAGGGGAACAGAGGTTCGACTGATCGTTGATGGTGGTGCAGAGGTGCAGAGGTACAGAGGGGTGAGGACATCAGCGCAGGACTTATGTGTCGCGCCCATGTCAAGCTCACGGTCCTCGTATTTCAGAGTAGAGGAAGATGGTAAGGGAAGTCAGACTCAAATGGAGGTGACTTAGGATTAATATTTGTACTGAAGGTACGACAGAGGAATACAGGAGCTGATATACGCTAGACATCCAGAGGAAGTATGGGTCCAAAAGTACTAGGCAAAGGCAATGTACATAGGACTCAGGATGGAGGTGGAACACAGCTGGAACGGGCTGTTCAAACTGACAGATGGAATATAGACTAGAGTGAAAGGAGATTAATAGAGGTACAGGTTCGGAGATACAACTCCTAAGGAAGATTGATGGAGGTGTGACCTTAATTCAAGGAGCCTTAGTGGAGTTGATCGGAAATGTACAGAGATGTATGGAGGTGACCAAATAGGGGTTGGAATGGGATATGACACTCAATGCTCTTTATATTGGCACTTGTGGACTGACAATATTATATACTTCAAATTCTGAACATACTCATAAGATATGATATGTCTGTTGCAATGGTGCACTACATACAGGCTGGTGTTACTTGGCTTTTGGTTCATGTACAATCAGAACACAAGTTGTTTTCTGGTTGGGTATCCTGGAAGCATATATCCAGGGCATACAGGGGCTCTTGGTCAAGCTTACTTGAGAATGGATAGCAGAAGATTGTCACAGTACTCCATGGTTTCTGCCAACCTTTGAGTGGGTAATAAAAACTTAATAAGTCACAGATGCCATATGAGCACAGAGTCCAATCAAGAAGTTCTTGCTATATAGAGTGGAAGCTTATTCCAAGGATCAATAACCAGTTTATCATTTCTTCAATCTATCAATCTATCCAGGATGGTACCAGGAATTACTATATAACCATACTGATCAATGGAAAAGGTGTGAATTGTAAGGTAATAAAATTCACCATATAATACATTGTAATACTAATACACAGACAAGCTAAGGATTAATGAGTGTGCATACCAGACAGATTCCACAGCATCATGAAATGTTCCAAAGGCCAGCAGAATGAGTACAATGGCAATGCAAATCCACTACATTGCAAAAAGATGGCCTTATACCAGTCTGTCCACATGTACTCTAGTTGCCTCATATATAGATTTGGCAAAAACAGTGAAATCACATGTGGAACAAAGTTTCTGTGTTGACTTTGCATGAATGTCAAACCTTCTCACTTAATCACTACCAAGGTCAGGCTGTGAGACAATAATGGATCAAATTAAGAATGCAATCTGATTCCCAATTTGCCAGACGACATCATGATACTTTTGCAGTCTCAGAGTAGAACACCACTATCATGGGTTGTTGGCCCATCACTGAACTATGTGTTTGATGTCTATCTACTATCTTTTTCACTTACATGCAACTGCAGTTTTTCATGCAGAGATGGATGACATGGAAACTTACTGTGATAAATGCCATTTTGCTTTTATCAGCCATCCACTTTATATATACTTTTACTCATTGATGGAAATACTAAATAACTACATGGTAATCTCAAGGCTTCAATCAATCATTCAAATGGCCCTTTTCAGCCACAAGATTTGAAGCTCCATGTTTGCAACCCTGGTGACAAGCTTGCACTACTTTACTTTCCCTGTGTTTTTGAATCAAGTGTAGAGCTTGATGAAGAGATAGTATCTCCACAGGACATGAATGAGGTGGTTATGATAGTTTTTTGGAACAAATGAGTGGTGGCCCAGAGATTAGTATATGATAATAATATTAAGCTATTGAAACAATGCTCAAACAAATCATGATTCACTTAGTACTACAATCTTGCTCATTTCAGAATGTTGTTTTCAGCTCTTGTTGCTAAATACAGCAATTCCTTTTGTGCTCTGCAACCTTCACTACTAAGTTTCACTTGCTGGACAATTGTTCAAATTCTGTAAATTAGCATGTAATCCCATGCATTAAAAATTTCATTTTGGTTCATTTTGGAGCCTCTGGTATTTTAATATAACCCCATTTTTTTTTCATTCTAGATCTCACAGTTACATATATACATAGACTACCAGAATTGTGATGTGGGTAGTAGGTAAGGAACCATTTATGTGTGAGAAGGTCCAATCTTCAATTGCACTTGAAATCTCCCTGGATCACTTGCATACTGGTGGGTATTTTTCACTCATTCTCACTGGCTTTACATTGTTCAAAAATGATCTAGAGACTGTTGAAAGTGCAACAGAAGGAGACATCTGTCAAATAACATATCTTAAAAATATTGGGTCTATATATTGTTGTTGAACAATGAGAGCACATCCAATGGGAAGAGAAATGTGCTGGGAAGGGGTAATATTTCCAAATATGATTTGAATTTGAAAAAACATCCTGATCCAATCTTGCTTCTTTCCTCCAAGCAATACTTTGTGAGATTCTTAATCACTCTTCCTCCTCATCTCTCATGGGCATTGTTCACTGATCCTATACCCATATACTCTCCCAAACTCCTTTCCTTGATCCATGTGTTCAGTTGAGACTACAGCAATCCCAAGGACTCTTTTGGCCAACCACCATGCTTCATTCTTCTTTTACTATCATATTGTGCCAGCAGTGAGTAAGCAGAACATGGATATTGCTTGGCCACCAGGGGTTTGTTACATAGTTGGTATGCAGATGAAGAAGCATGACAATGACATACTTAAAAAAGGCTTGTGCTCCCTTATCATAGTATGCAGGCAGCTGAACCAAATACAATTTTTGGCAATATATATAGGGTCAGCCACATGGGGTGATGAAGTGAGTAGGCATGGACAACACTTGAGCTCACTCAGTAACTGAGTAAATTTCTTCTTAATTAGATAAATTTGATTTAAAGAATATGAAAATAAAATATGAAGGTCACTCCAGTTTATGTATCCCCTCCTCCCTGGTAGGCCAAATCATACATCAATGTTAACTCAGACATGTTCTCACCTCAGCCTTGATTTTGATGGCACTAACTTTCTGTATATTTTGATGACATTGACCCTCTGTATATTCAACTGGAGTAAGTGTGTGATGATCACAGCAACTATGTGTACTGATCAGATCCAATAGACCATTTATCTAACAATTGATATGAAAAATGTTGATGGCATACTGTGCCATGATCCAACTCCACCACTACATCCTCTGAATAAAGTCCCCATTCCTGTGAAGTCTCTAGGATACTTCTATTCATATATATGAACCCACATGTATTTTGCACTGAAGAGTTCATTAATTGGCACTGCACATGACCACTCCAGGAACTGGTACAAGTACAAAGAAAGAAGTGCAAAAGCATCAATATCAATTCCACTGTTGGACAAAGTAACACCCACATTGTGATACTTTGTGATGTATCACTTTCTGATTGCAGCACACCTTAGGCAGCAGATTTTGCACAGCCATAGGACATTTCAGGTACCCATCCGTGTAACAGTACAAATGACCGGTAAGGTCCAATCATCTGCCCACCATCTGCCCCTAAAATCAGCTATTTTCAAATGTAATTCCAATGTTTTCTGCATTATTTCCATGTTGATTGTAAACATTTTCAGATGGTTTTAGATGATTTTAGAAGGGGTTTGGGATGGTTATGGGATGGTTATAGAATGGTTCTGAGATGGTTTGGGAATGGTTTAGAAATAATTTTAGAATTGTTGAATTAAATCTA
>JBBPJQ010000314.1:0-29562 GCA_038088795.1 Boletus rex-veris
GCTTTCCATACGTCTGAGACGGAGTGACTCTGGAAGCATCAGCGCGCCCGTTTAAGACGACCACGCACGACTAATGGCCACATATCAACCGCGAAGAGACGAGGGAATGGCGATGAATCGTATCGGCAAACAATATATAATACTACGCGGGAGTTTGTTAGGCGAATCAGTAGAACTGCCTTTTCAACGTCATGTTTTTGACGGTGGCTAAATTTGCAGGAATAGGTAATCTGACAGAGGCCGAGTCCTACTTAGGTGAGCATGAGCATGAGTGGCCGACTTTGTCAGGTCTAACTTGCTGTACCTTTTCGTTTCTCAGAAACAGAAACATGGCTGATTCACTGCTGAGTGCACACTCACCTGGGACTCGGGGCAATGATGCGATCAAGTTGGGCAATAGGGCAATAAGG
Organism: Boletus rex-veris; assembly: GCA_038088795.1. NCBI lineage: Eukaryota > Fungi > Basidiomycota > Agaricomycetes > Boletales > Boletaceae > Boletus > Boletus rex-veris. The sequence continues at coordinate 411 of JBBPJQ010000314.1, forward strand.
AACTGCTCTTAGGTACTCTACGATGACGAGCAAAGCGGTCCATTGGCCTGTCAGAAAGGCTTGTTCAATGTCAAAGAGTGAACTATGAGCCTGACTATGTACAATGAAAGTACGAACGGTCCACTCAGTCAATTCTATTCCTGAATACGACCTTTGCATGGGGATTGGGTGTGGTGAATGTGCCAATACGCAAGCTTGGCGGGAACGTCGCATTGTCTTCCAATTTCACATCATATGACACAACGACGTGAGCCAACATCAATTTCAGCTCGCTTGCAGCGAAGAAACGTCCAGGGCTAATGACATGATCAGAGGGTCAAGTTTCTGTAGAAGATGGGAGACACCAAGCCATACCATGCGGTTCTACCGTGTCCAAAGGGCAAATATTTGACAGAAGTCGAGGTAAGCCGATGTTTCGGCCCATTGCCATCTTCCTCGTGCAAATCGGCAAATCGGAACGGTTCAAATACGTCGGGATTTTCGTAGAAATTCTTGTCATGGTGGAGCGAGGAGGTGGCTGCAGCAAGCAATGTCCCTTTCGGTATAAAAGTTCCATCCGAGAACGTGAAATCTTTCAAAGCCTTGCGCGAGAGCGTTGCTAATAAAGCAAGTGATTAGTACCCTCACAGATAAATAAATGCGAGAACAACTACCGATTACTCCATCGAAGCGTAGGCACTCTTTAAGGAAGCTATCGACTCTTCGCATCTTGCCCACTGCGACTTTCGACCATCCGTCTTTCTCGACAATACCCTCAACCTCCGCACGAAGCGGTTGGAGGTACTGAGGGTTTGCTGCAAGGTAGAAGAGCGCCTGAGTAAAGGCCTATAATCGTGTATATATTAGGAGGAGATGAAGCTACTGTGGACTCGAACGTACGCTGGAGGTTGTCTAGATCACGACCTCGAAGTGTGAGGGTCCATCACAATAGGTTCATGCTTGTACTCACGTGAATAGCTGCAAAGTTAACAGCCAGCATACGAGGTGTCAAGCGCTCTACGGTTAGCTCTGGTCCTTCTGCTTCATCAATCAACCATGATAGAAGGTCGTTCTATCAAAATTTGCAGTGAGCACCTTTTCATCAGCAATGAGGGCCACAAACAGGCTTATCATCCCACTCTGTCCCGTACTCGTTCAGGTATTTCTGTCGCTCCTCGATTACTGGGCGTAGAAGCTTCACGCCACGATTGATACACTGAGGGACCTTTGTAAAGAGCCGAGAAGCCTGACTGTGAAAATGTAAAGGGCTACACCTAGGATGACACCAAGGGCGTTGACTTACGACCGCATGAATTTGGGGAACCACCCAATGCTAATGCCCCCCATTATCATGTCAACGGTACACCTGATGTTGAGATCTATCCAATCAGGATCGCGGCCTAGTGTGATCTAACTAAGATACGAATGGAATGGCGAGCAGACGGAGAACATACATAACGGGAGGCCGACGAATACTCTGTTGCTCGTCCTGCAGACGACCTTTCGCACGATACTCGATGCTAGTACACCCTTCCACTCTGAATGCTGCTGGGTGAGTTCATGACAAAAATTCGTTGATTCAGATTCGTCACCATTTTCTTTGAGGTCCAGAAGCTCCGCAAAGGATGCGACGATCTCATCCCGGATCTCGGGATATAGGACATCAAGATTTCGAATGAGATTGAGGCGGATAACTGCAATGTGGTACGGATTATGATGAACATCAGGTCCCAACAAGTGCTCGAACTGGATTCGCTGCAGATGACATTGGAAAGACAATTCACACGGAGAAAATGGTTGCTCACGTCATTGATAGCTTCCACAAATGAAAATTCATCGGAAGCTTTTGCCAGTTCTTCCAGGTGCTCGGGATTGCTCAGAATGACTGTCCAGCGGTTGGGTTCTGCAACCTTGAATGGCTCAGGCTTGTACTATGGGACGAAGAGTTAGATACTGCATAATTACCACTGGGCATACAGGACTTACTCTTTCGTAACCTTTTTGTATAACATTTTGAGCGTTCATTAGATACTTGAACCCAGACCACCAAGAGCCCAGCCAGCTACTTGAGTCGACGGCCGGGATCGCATGGAACTGGTGAAAATCACCAAGGTTCAGTTGGGACCAAGGGCTTCCACAGTGGGCGCCTAGGCAATGCTCACATTGGGACCTTGAGATAGCTTTGCATATGCAATGATGGCAGCAACGAAGCCTAGGACGCCATAGATAACACCTAAGATACTTGCTGGTAAGTCTGGCAGGTGGAAATACATTGTGAGGAGGGGCGTAACTCAAACTGAATCTGACCCGTAGTATTAATAGGTCGTCGATTCAATATTTGCTACTTAGGTATTGGCCGCGCTGCGCAATCCGAAGGGGATTACTGTACCTGATGTCATATTTTCTCACTTGCTATGGCTGCATCGCCTTCACCAGCCTCATCGACTCACCACCGACTCCTTTACGGACAGAACAAGAACCATGAGCAGGTGTGCAGATTCAAAATCACGCAAGGCCACATTGAGGTGATGGATTTGAAGTCTTGGAAGTGTTCTGGTCATTGCATGTTCATGCATGTACCATGGCACCGCCAGCCTCCTCAGTAGTCTGGTAACCAGACGACGTGGTATCGAGTTTAGCGGGCTGCGCAGATTCCCACGTACACGTAATCTTTTTGGCAATTAAAAAAATGGCTTGTGAAAAATAATTAGAGGAATTCCAATTGTGCTCATCTCCACCTCCATGAGCATGCTGATGCTACAATGGAGATATTTCCCCTGTAATGCAACTCATCCTGCATTACAGCTTCAACCAGTTACAGGCCTGTGCACTTGAGGAGCCCAGGACTTCATCAGCAAACTGACCTACCACTGGACAGAACTGGATATAGCTGGCCAGCAGTCCAAGGTCACAGAGAACTCTATCAAGGTTCCTAACTGGCTAGAGCTGGATAGCACTCTGGACCAACTGTCCCAGACTGACCAGATATTGACATGCTAATATTAATGCTATCATAGCAGAGAATATGGAGTCATTGAGCAACCTGGATTGCCTTATCAACACACTGGGATGCCAGCTGGTTTAGCAGTACAGACAATGATGTGAATGAAATACAAAGGCCACATTGCACAAGGGTTTTGATGGTCTGTTGCAAAGTGCCAATCAGAGCAGCAAAATAGAGACTGCAGTTGGATTGAGCTTTGGCAAGCTGTGTCATGAGAACTTGACATGGCTTCACAACATACCATCCCTTGGGGCAGTGCTCAGCTGGATGAGCTTCTGCAACTCATCCTTGCGACTAGGATCAGCATAATAATCAACCACAGAGGAAATGGCTGCAGAAAACAGCAACATCAGCAAACCTACATTTTTTCTGAGTTATCAAAATCAATGACCTTTCTGTGTTGTTTGACATGACTGACAGCAGTTCTATCAGTGCTTTCAGTCTCTCAGTTCATAAGTAATTCATTTCTATCAGCATCCTCAGGGCTATCAACATATCAGCTTGTCAATTAACCAGTGATATCAGTCCCATCAATTCACCCAGTAAATCAATTGATAATCTGGTCAGTCTTGTCAGTCTTGTCATCTCACCAGTCAGTCAGTCAACCAGTCAGTCAGTCATATCAGTCTATCAGCCAGCCAGGTTGTCAGCCAATTCAGCCAATTCAGTCTATCAGGCCATCAGCTGGCCAGTTAGTCATTTCTATCAGTCATATCAGTTGGTCAGTTGGTCAGTCAGTCAGGTTTGTCAATCTTGTCAGTTTATCAGCTAGGTAGTTAGCAAGTCAACCAGTCCATTCAATATATCATTTTATCAGCTGGTCAGTAAATCAGTTCAGTCAGTCAGGTCAATCTTTCAGTGATCAGTCCATTCAGGCCTGTCAGTCTTGTCATTGATCTCAATCACCCAGAAAAAATGTAGGTTTGCTGATGTGGTACGAGTCCTAAGCTGTAGGAATTGTTCACATGACTTGAATGATTGATGAAGCTCTGTAATCACCTGACACATTCATTAGTGATATATAATGTTCATGATCACCTTGCTTACTGAATAACAGCATTTGGTAATGATTGAATGATAGTTTCTTTCAGTAGCATTGTAAGTTGTGGTAGTTTCAAGTGGGTTTGATCATCTGTGTGCACCACTACGACGGGTGATGTAGTAACTGTTTTGGTCGTAAAGTCTTCTTCCTTTGAGCCAAAGTCACCTTTGGTGATAGAGGAAGATGAACCACTTGATGTGTGGCTATGCAGAGAGGCAGATAATCGAGAAACCGTCCACAAGTGCTAATGGTGAGTATGCTTAGAGAGGTTATGTCATTGTGTAAACATACATCGTAATAGACTTTACATTTTTGTCTGTAATATTGTGGTTCATTGTGACAGACAATAGCGGATCATATTCATGTCTGTGGTAAGACATGGATGGTGAAGTATTTCAAGATATAATTCATGGCTTACCTTTGACGCTTCTGTCGTTCGCAGACAGCTTGATTGTGTTGTGTGACCATACTTAAGCAATGTAGTTAGGCGATAGATTTTTTTTTGAGAAATCAGACCTAAATAAACTCTCACTGTTGACTAATGTTGTTCATTGACTGATGTAAGTCATTCGCTACCACCATGCTCACGGAGGTCAACATTAGTCTGCCTTGAACAATACAAATATGGTAAATACAATTGTTGAAATCAAAAAGTCTAGGCCTGACTTGATTGATCTGCCAGATTTCCTATGCCTCCTGACCAAAAAACAGGAGTAATGTCAATTGTTGAAATCGAGAAAGCTAGGCCTGCCTGACTTGATCATTGATCGGCTACACATCTTGACAAAGAGGAAGATTAGGTGAGATGGTAGTGACAGTTGGCAATATGCTATCGAGCTCCGAAGAATTGTCCCACCCCACGCCTCTCTTCTCCACCAACATCACATACTATGATTTGTGCATGGAAAGCATCACCAAACTTACCAATGGCGAGCTATCCATTGATGTCATCGAGTCTTGGATGAGAATACCATTCAATCCCATCTTTAAGTTCCATCTTACCGCAGTCATGAATTACATGTCTGCAGATGGATTTTTCTGCGCATATCCAAGCTTAACTACATGATTCCGAAGCTTTCAGAACTCCTTGGTCTTTAATGGTGGAGTGCCAAACAGGAGGACCGTGCATTGTTATGAGAAGTATGAGAGGCAAGGCTTTGAAATCGCAATCCATCCTGCTGAGTGGGATATCAAAGATGGTTGCACTCATTGTTGCTGAGGATCATGGATTTGTCCACATACCTTACATTCAACATATGATCAAGGATGCCTTTTCATTCCATTTTGAACTAATCCAGTCCCTTTGGATAGTGTCCATCCCATATTCCCATGCTGCTTCGAGGAAAGAAAAGTGGTCATATGGCATTTAAGTGGCGAAGTTTGCAGAGATGAATATGAACCTTTGAGCCCTTTCAGCGTTACCATAGGAGGTTACTCTAGGTTCTGACCATTTCTCAGACAATTTCTGTTTCAAACTCTGGTTAACAGGTTAATATGAGTCCTGAGATCACTAGTATTTATTACTGTACACCATGCAGGAGTTATCATAGTTATGTCATCCTTTCCTGTCATCTGTGAATACGAGTGAAATAAATGTTGTAATGATCAGAAGCAACGCGTTCTGCAATACAAAAGACTACCTCGTTCTTTATCTACCAGTCAGCAAGAAAGGTTCATTGCATTGAACCATTCATTTGTTCGTACCATCTGTGCAATAATTAACAAGTAAACCACGAACTGCAGTGATGAGATGTACCTCCTAAGCAACACCGTATATGTAATGCATGACCCTTCATTCACTTGAACTCCTCAAAGAATGTCGGATACAGGCACAAGAATAAAATGTTTTTCGTGTGATTCGTTCCAGGGAACGGAAGGGTCATGGAAGACACAGGCAATCCCTTCTCCCAAAAGATCCCATGGTGTTTCATAGTGGACAATCTCTTGTACAATGATTCCTCTTGGAAAGAAATCATTAAGAGAATAAAGAAAGCAAGCACAGCTTGACGCAATGGTGACATTAGTTGTGACGAGCGAGGAATTAAAATCAGCAGTGACCAGATAGACAGTCATTGGTAAGGCTGATTCAGGTAATGTGAGCAAAGAGAAGTCCATCATTGTGCAAGTAGAAATGGCAGGACGACGTGACAACAGACGTCTCACTATCGGCCAATAATTTCATATGGTTCAGTCACTTTGTTGTGCCTTGTCAAAGTCCCGTTAGTTTGTAGTGCAAGAGTGTGTAATTGGTCCAGTTCCTCTCTGAATTCCTCAGAAAGTTGTTGGTAAATTTTATGAGACAGAAACCAACATAAAATGGCCAGCATTGATAGACTGGTTGCTTGCGACAGCATGACATCAACACTTTGCAATGATTGTGAGCTTGTGACATCAACAATGACAGATGACAAAGATTGTCCTTGGATTTTATAATCAGTGAATGTGAATCCTGGTAACAATGGTAACTGACTCCTGTGAATGTTGTATGTGTTTCCCGCATCATTGACAAATCGAAACAATGAAGAAACCGGTAAGATCAGTATCAATCATCATCGCCTGGTACAATGCTGACATTGCACGAAGGAATCTGGATGTAAGTGCAAGCTGCATATCTTCTTCCCCAATCATCTGTGGTGTACTTGATTTGTTCCAACTTGCCTTCTGTGCCATTAACAACTTTGTTATAAAGAGCCAAGTTTTCCATGACCATTACAGGCATGCCTATACAAAGCAGTAACAAACCCAACATATTGTTTGTTTTACTAGAGGGAAGGTTTCATGAACCTTGCTGTACAAGTTCTGGCACACATCTTTTTTTAGGCATGTCTGTCGAATAATATAAGAAAACCTCTTGGTTTGTACCTGCTGTGAATGCCCACATCTTATGCTTATTAATAATGTCTCTGATGACTTTTTCAGCAACAATAATTGAGGCATCTTGAAACAGACGAAGTACATCTGGCCCAGAAGTAGTGAGGCACTATAGTCTATATTGACTCAGTACCTCATAATCAGATTTCGAATAGTTAATATCACTTCCCTGTTGAGCCACGGAGAGAGGGTGCAGGGTGTCCCAAGCAATTCCTGATTTTATCCTATTAAGCAGGTTCACGAATGTGGGATCCTTTTTGGCTCGTCAATTTTCTTGCAGTTCAACAACATGTGTCAATGATCGCCAAAGGTATGTGCCATGCAATGCACTTTGTCCATCGACAGTTTCACAGACATACTGTAAGTAGCCAGTTTTTTCAGCAACTGATAGCTAAAAAGTGTATGTTCACACACCAGTTTCAGCTGTCCAAAGTCACCAGTGAATACAATGTGAATTCCTCCAAATGGCTTGCCTGCTGTGCGAGGATCAGCAGACTTCGCTAGACACAGATATCATGGAACATCTGACAATAACTGAGCAGAAACAAGTGAAATCTTGTCAATAATAAGGTACTCTACATCTTGCCAAGCGATTTCTAGTTGCTCTTGGTTAACCTTGTGACGACCTTTGGGAAGTGATGTCAAAGAGTGGATTGTTTGGCCAGCGATAAGAACTGCTGTGCAACTGGTGGGAGCAGTGACGTGCAATATACCTTGCAACTATAAACACTCAAACAACAACTTGACAGCATGTATTAAATGAGATTTACCTGAGCCTCTGATTCCTGCCACATGCAAGCGTAGTTGCTCCTTCAACTCTGACAACAGATGGTCAGTGATAATATGAAATGCACGTAACTGATCTTCATTATTAAAGATTTCTGTCTCCAATAATATGACATTGTGCATGAGAGAGTGTGCTAGAGTCAATGATTGAGTGTCTTTCACTGTTTCACGATAAAAGTCAGGGAAAACAGCAATGCTGATGGAAGGGGAAATTGATCATAATCATTTCAGTGGTCTTTCACATGCACCTGTTCTTTCCCCTTCAGCTAAATGCCCTTTTTAAGAGATTGCATTCACTTTCCGAAAGTCTCAAATATGCAATGATCCTCTGGAACAACAGCAGAACAGCAACTATTATTGTTCACAGTTGTTGAGCTCTGATCTGAATCACACTCAAAAATGCCAGCATGGTCCAATGTGCACATAATTTCTTTCACTCATGAGGGATAACTATCGAGAGATTGCTCGTCAATGCACAAGTGACTTTGATCCTCTTCCTCAAGCTCTTGCATACCAGAATTGATCATAGAGACTTCTAGACTTTGCAAATCAGTGTCCTTCACCTGCCCACCATCTAGCTCTACACAATTTGAACATAATCTACTATTTGCAATGGCATGTTCAAAGTTGAAAGTGACTCATGGGCGTCCTCGCATTCAGATTTGACACCAAAATTGCCAATTACTTCCAATTCATAACTTCCGAAACCTGTCATCGCAAAGGCATCAGCCCAAGATTGATCAGGAGTAATAAGATCATGAAAAGATCTCCAAGGTTTGCAAAGTATAATCATTGCCAGGCACCATGGTGAAAATGCCTCTGCCCCTGTAGTTTTATGAGGAATGTGATAGCCCGTCAATACTACAATATGCTTACAAGAGCACATCCGAACCATGTATATCTCTCATTTTGGATGCCCTTCAATAAATTCACCATGTTCATTTGCTGGACATTCTCGACGGGACCCCATCTGCTGTCCAGCATCTTCCAAGATTGCTAAGTCAGTGGTCATTCCTGCCTGACCATCTCTAGACAGCTTAACCTTTTCAGTCCATTCACAAAAAGACCACAAGGACATTTGCGCAAAAGAGCCCATAGAAGGTCTACAAACGTAATCAGTAATAATATCTTCGATCTGCACTGATTCAGAGTTAACTGTCACATTAACTTTTGCAGGTTCATCTGCCATCGATTGTGGTTGCTGTCCGGCACATCTTCCTAGTGAAGCTACATAATTATCCACAGAATCTGAAACAACCCTAAAGACTCACAGTTAAGTGAAGCTTCAGTGCTAGGTCGCTTGCACAGAGAAAAAGACAAGTGGAAAGGAAGTAGAGTTGCCTGTAGGGGAAACTCCAAGAGAACAAGACTAGTGTTCTCTGGCACTGAATTGGGGTTTATATAGTAAGTATATGTGCGCACAGACCGTGCTGTGCTACTGCTATATAAAGTAAATACGCTGGACACTGGGTCACGTGATATACCTGTGTACATAGCCCGGCATGCGTGATGCGCATGTATGTGGCAGCATGAGGCTGCGGTGCGGATCTAATGTGAATGGAAGACATGGATGTGGGAGATTAGATATGCATGTGTGATAGAAGCGATAGAGCGGAGATGAAAGGCGTGAAGGTGAATGCGTGAAAGGAATAGATAGGGGTTGAGAATGAAAGAAAATTGATAAGTCCGTATACGCTTGAGTAGCGGTCGTAACAGAATCCCAAGGAACTGTCACAAATGTGTGACTCTTATAGTAGTCGCCTCCACCAACAATGTAGCTTACCACCTGCTGGTGCGAAAGCTCATGCCAAGCCATCATAGCATGCACGCTCTTGATGAACAAGCCTTTTTGAGCAGGTTGATTGTCATCTGTGGAACTATTACCAGCATCATTCCATCTAAGAGCATATTTTACCACATCTAAGCCAGCATGTATGGAAAGACTAGCTTTTGTAATGTAATCTGTCATGTAGAACACAAGGGCTTTCGCAGCAGGACCAGAACCGATATACTTAATGTCCATATTGCACTTCACAAGGAAAAGGACAATATTGTGAAAGTTATTAATACGAGGGTGTAAATGATGTAACAATACAGATTGAGTATCAGGATCGATCTCAGTGAAGGCTTGAGTGTGACCATCGATGCGCATCCAACAATGGTGATTGTCCTTCAGCTCACCAGGTTGTAAATGCTTCCAGCATGTATCAGTGTGTTCATGCCAATTACGAGTGATGGCTAAACAACAGACAAATTTATTGAATTCTAATTGAAACTCCTCTTCACTTAAATCTATAACTTTGGGCTCACTTTCTATGCATGGATCCAATTCCCCATCTTCCTGTAAAGGTCTTGTTGGATTCATGCTAATTTCTCGTTGCTCAGGAAGCTCACACTTTATGTTTGTTTCCAACCAGTGAATGACTCGCTGACGATAATCCACATTGGCTTGCATGTGGTCACGCAACAACTGTGGGTTAGGGTTGCCTTTCAGCCACAACAAGATATGACAGTGCAACATCCCTCTCTCCTGAGCTTCTACCATCCCATAGTAAGCATCATACACACCGAACACATCACATTGATCCACACCTCCTCTCACGACCACATCAAAAAACCCAGTAAGTATTTCATGAAAAAATTGTGCCGCAACTGCCGGATGTTTTGCAACAAAGACCACTCGTTCAAAGCTGGACATTCTTTGCCAGTCAGCCAAGGTAATATCCCCCAACAACCCTAGAAGCAGGTTCCAAATGTCCATAGGATTGATTGTGAGAAACAAAGCAGGAGTCCCAAACATTTGTATCAAACCACGAATCTCATTACAACAAGCCTGTTTGTAACCAGAAGAACTGGAAGAGTGGGCACAAACCATCTGCAACTGATTCAATAATGTTAATGCTTCTTGTTGCAAATCAGTCATAGGACGTGCGAATGGCAGCAAACTCCACACATGCATCATGTCAGTAAGTATAGGAGCAATTTTGTACAAATGTTCACCTAGAAGGTACTGTTGATCCACACTAATCCGAAAGTGAATCAACTGATTGATATCTCTTCTTTGACAAATGTTCCAACATACAAACACAAATGAAGGATCCTTTTCAAAATGTGATTCATTGTGCATTAGTAAGTTTTGCACTTGGCAAATGTACAACAATCGATTTTCAGGAGCCTGAGAGGTCTCGTTAAAACTGCCAATTCCAAACGGGTCCAGGTGAGGGAACAACCATGTCAACAAACCTGGATGATTATCATTAATGAGATTGTTTCCACTCTGGACTTGAAGAAACCGTTGTAAAGACTATAGCAGGGGTGCTGTCCCAAAGGAACAAGCTGATGGGTGGGTGTGAGTATGATCTCATCCCAGGGAAACTAGGAAGTTGTGTGGTTGGAAGGGGTAACTAGGACTCGTCAAATAGTGAGGAAATGGATCTGAAGATGATCCGGAAACAGAAACGGAAAGACGGGAGACGATCTGGACACGGATAGTCCGGATATGAACGGAAGGCTTTGGACGACGTATGACAACGACCAATGGAACCTTCTTATGAAGATGAAAGGAAAAATAGCTAAAAAGGAGATATATTTCAGGTCCAGTACAATGGTATTTATAGTCCAGGGCATACCCTTAGACTTTATATCAAATAGATGAAAATAGATGCAGTGCAGTAAAAACTTCAAGGGCACCAAAAACTTCCTTCACGACTATTCAAAGGGACACGTCATATGTGAAAGGGTCAGCGGTGATGTTGTGCGAACCTGCAACACCGTAGTGAGTCTAGACCATTCGAGACCATCCAGAGATGTCCAAAATGTCTGCCTTTGGTAATGCTGTTGCTATGAGTGGTATTATACATCTACGTAAGGAAACAGGTCATATGAAGGACGTGTGTGAGCGAACATGATGTTTGTAGTCGACCCAGTGAGTAGAATGGATGTGGATGAAAACACGGACAGAACGGATACATACGGATCACAAATGGATGGACGGACAGCTCAATGGATGGATAGATGGATCGCAGGAGGCTTGAGGGCAAGTACCTAGTGGCTGTAAAGTGGGGGAATAGACAGATACAAGCACAAGGAACCACGGGTTCCTATACCGTTTACGGTCAAGGCACCAAGCCAGAGCACTCGCCTTCATGATACAGAGACTTGCAGTAGAATGATCGCTCTCTGTATATCCTACAGAATCTATCAATAAGTTACTATACTGCTCAGAATTGTTGGTGCTCACCGAAGCATCTACCCTAGGACAGCATGTACTCAAACTATCAGCATCACCCCTGTCAGACAAGCAAGCCAATTCCACGGAAATGGGGAAATTGCTTCTGGAATCACTGTTGGACAAACCATCAATGTCCTGTTCACTCATGGTAACACTTCCCCGATACCATGGGTTACATTCAACCAGAAAATGAGCAAGTGTGTGCACAGTATCTTTATTAACCAACATGGGCAGGAAGTGACATAGTATATCCATAGAAACATTTGTGTTAGATGAAATAAACAGTGCATACATTGCATGCTGAACTTCATTGGGGCTTGGTGGAATAACTGAATGGACCTGCAGAGTATCTTGGGGCAAGACAGCCACATTACCTTTCAAGTACCCTTGAGTTGCAGAATCAGCAGTTGTATGGAGTTTGTCAGACAACATATAAGTTATATGGGTTGCTCATGCCTTCGCCACTAACATAATGTTGAACAGAGAGGCACATTGAAAAGCATCACTGACGGGTCCAGGGAGTTGATCATGAGCATAGTATTGAAAATTAGCAATAGCATCTAAAAGCATTTGATGTTTAGTAACCAAATAACGATGGCATGTCATGCACACGTCCATCAAACCTGGCGTCCATGGATAATGCAAAGCCTTCGCATACAAAATGGCTTTTTCATACACCTCCAAATCATAAGGGCCTGGATAGCAACTGAATCTGGTCTGGTTTCTTGGAAAATCCTAGTCTCCACATGACCTCAGGATTGGAGCGGAGCTTCAACAGTTCGTTGTTGTCGTCGCATATCAATCACCGCTGATAACAGCAACATGGGATGTCTAACGACAGCACTACATCTCACTATGCCACCTACGATGAGACAGAGACCGAAGGTGATATCCCTGATCATCTTTTCCACCTTGTTCTAACTCAGAACCAACAGCTTGGCGACATCATGATGAAGGCCTTCAAGCTCATGGCTGACATTGTCCTGTCCTCCATCACACGTGCTGACCCTATTCCATACCACACCTCAATCCTTACTGGCCAAATGTGGGTACAGGAACTCCTCGATGGCCATCCAGATTGCATTCACAACGAACTAGGTGTCCGGAAACATGTTTTCACCAGGCTCATTGACGAGCTTGTCTCCATTGGATTAACCCACTTGAAGCATGTCATGCTTGAAGAACAACTAGCCATATTTTTGTATACCTGCATAACTGGCTTAACATGCATGCACGTCAGCGAGCGCTTTCAGCGATCTAAGAGTACGATTTCTAAGTACTTTTTGCTTTACTTTTTAATCTGCTCCAAATATCTGACATCATCAGGTATTTCCGCTTGATACTAGATTCCTTCTCGATGACGACAATATATACCAAACATGTCAAGCTACTGCATTCCGACGACCCCGCCATATACCCTTACTTCAAAGATGCCATCGGCACCATTGATGGAACTCATATTGCATGTACGCCATCCGCAGCTGATCGGGATGTAACTTGCAATCGGAAGGGATTCCACTCGCAGAATTGTCTTGTCAGATGCAACTTCAACCTTGAGTTCATGTACGTTCTTAGTGGGTGGGAGGGTTCAGCGGCCGATGCTTCAGTGTATCATGATGCCCGCACAACAGATTTTACAATCCCAGACAGGAAATACTACCTTGTGGATGTGGGATACCCCGTTTGTCCGCAACTCTTGGTACCATATCGTGGCACATAATATCACTTACCAGAGTGGGACCGTTCACGAATCAAGTATATTTCTAGTTCCTTGTGTCCCTCAGTAGGCTAAACTTTTGTCATTACAGACCTGCCAATTCACACGAATATTTCAATCTATGTCACACGCAACTCCGCAACATTGTTGAGCGCATCATCGGCGTCCTCAAGTGGTGATTTCAGATCCTGGTGATCCTGCCCAAATACAACATGGATATCCAGGCCAAGATCCCTCCCGCACTTTGCTGCATTCACAACATTATCTGCCAGCACGATCTCAACGATTTGAGTGACACTGAGTCACAGCCACCTGTGGTGGAATTCCAGGGCGATCAGAGTGATTGGACAGTTGTATTTGGAACCTTGGCAGGTGGTTTTATCACAGCCATTGAACGGGACACAATGGTGGCAAAGCAGGACGAGATCACTGAGGAGTTATGGCAAGACCATCTCTCTTACATTCGTCGTCAGTCACAGTAGTACATGCTTTTGTTTTTTGAAATACATTGAATGTATTCAACCTGTGTTCATGTCGGGGGGGAAGAAAATCGAAAGACAGTACAAAGAGTACACTATACAGCAGCATAACTACTTTTTTTCTCTGGCCTCTGCAACCCGTTTCTTCAGCCAGCTGAATCGCACCTCCTTCATGTCCTCAGTTGATGCGAGGACAATGTATGCATCAACAGAATCATCATTTGACCCGAAAATGTCGAGCATTGTGACAAGTTCTTCGGGTGCAAGGAGATCCTTGTCGAGTTGCAACAGTAGCCTCCTGGCTATCTTCCTCTGCTCAGTGGTGTCCAATGCGGTTTGTGGAGATATGATCTCCGATGGTACATGCACAGGCACTGCTGGTCTGGATGACATGGTGTGCATGAGCTCCATGTTGGATTGGAAGGTACTTTGAAGTGTGCTGATATCATCTTGAAGTTTGGTGATTTCTTCTTTTTGTGTTGCTCATCGTTTGCGGCTGCTGGATGCACTAGACACTGCGCTCACCACCAATCCCGATGCACCTGGGGCTGACACCATGGATACATCATCATCATCAGCCTTACGCTTTCCCATGCGAGCCGAGATGCTTGAGGATGGTTTGACAGAGCTTGCAGACGAGCCGATGTATGATGAAGGAACAGATGGCAGGATCAAACCAGGCGGGATACTGGAAGGGGATGGCTGTGGATAGGCGAGAGATGTTTGAGGCTGAGGAGTGAACGATGGTGGTAAATAAGACATTGGCACGTGAGGAGCTGGTGCTGGAGGGCCGAACGATGGCGGCAAGTAACCTGGTGGCATTGGTAACGAGGGAGTAGTTGGATTGGTAGAGGATGTGACGACGGATGAGGGGCTCAGACATGAAGCCGCTAATTCAACAGTGTGAAGTGGGGTGTTCTTGTGGTTCCCCCTACTCTTCAACTTCACCATGGTCAGCATCTTCTCGTAGTGTATCCACCCTTTGTGCTTGAATTTGGATACGCCTTTGGTATTCTGTGCCCACCATAAAAAATAGACAAATGTTGCAAAATGAAGGACTTACTTTCATGATTTCGTCCCAGACAAACTGATTGTCTGGCCGGAGGTCTGTGCCTTTTTCTAGGGTGTATGCAAGTCCCAATGATGATGTGATCTTGTGAACAATGTCGAATGTATTCTTCATCTACAGCCGATCAGAAACGAGAAGAGGGTAACAAAATGGCCACGTACTCTTTTCCATTTTTCCTTGCAGCTATCAGCTGTCTTGGCCTTTCTGTGAACAGGCTGAGGGAACTTGCTAGCCACCTCAGTCCAGAACGCTGGCCTAAACATTTGGCCATCCCCCATCATAGCCATCGCCTTGTTCGTCACTATGCTCTCGATAAGAAAATCTTCATCCTCAAACATCCAGTGAGTGTGTCCTGATTTTGTGGCCGACTGACTTCTGTCGCTGCCAGAGTGGGAAGCATCCTCTCGGTCAGGGGCTCTCTTTCCCTTTACCACCTTTTGAGCCAGATTGGTGGGGGGATGTTCGACTGGTCCATCTGGGAGGCATGGGGGATGACAGAGGGAAGATTTCGCAGGATATGTGGCACAAGGCAGTGTGCTGTTTCATGTAGTATACCTGCTCTCGGCATCTCGGCTTACTCACTCGAGCAGTGCTCAATGTTGAAGCTCCACCCCAATCCTGAGGTCACGTGGAGACTAGGATTTTCCAAGAAACCGGACCGGGTTCGGTTGCTATCCAGGCCCTAAATGACTGGAAGAACCTGAGATGGAAGGCACAGATTCTGCAGCAGAGTCAGGTCCAGATCAGTAGATTCAACTGTCATCAATTCAGCCCGTTTGAAATGCTGAGCACACATGGCACAAGGATATCGTAACTGAGTTTCAGCACTCATACGATCCTGCCATTCGTGAATGATTGTGAATCGTAAACTGTCAGGCAGATCGTAAGGGAAACAGCCATTGTTAGTCAAGTTCTGTTGAATATTATTGTCACTTTCACTAACCTGTTCAGCGCTCGCCATGGAGTGCAAGTCTGGAATGTAAACAAATGGCACTTGCATCAAACATCGCCACTCCAGCCCACATGAGTGTTGACACAATAAACAATATTTATCAGCATCCAATGCAGTACTGGAACAAGCCACACAATGCAGCTCCATTAACAAATCCAAGTGCAACTGTGAGATAGGGTACATATCTAACAAAGCGGGCAAAGGAACATCCACAATATGGGTTGGACGACCAGAATTGTCTATCCGATAATACATACACAACTGATGCACACACAATACATGATAACCATCTACGACCTGGTATGTGCTATTGTCTGTGTCTGCAACAAAACGATACCTTTCTACAGCCTCAACAGATTGTTGAGATATGCCCTTGCATGATTCACATGGACGCCTATGCTCCTGGAAGACTATATCCAATCTGCGACTACATACAAAAGTACAAGAATGTTGATGAACCATCTCGAAGTACCTTGACTTCACCCAATGAACACAGACTGCAATGGAATGGACTGCACAAATGAGTTTCAAATTAGATACAGTCAAGTGATGAAAAGTATCAAGCAAGTCATTCAATGAACCAAAACGTACTGCAATGAATGGATGCTATACCGCGCATCCATCACTCACTCGACAAAAGTCAAAATTTTGATTAAGCACATCTTGCCCTACCACATGCAGAGATGACTCATCTTCATGGTGTACCATGACCATAACGTCTGCAACATCTGCAATGTCCATATCTCTATGTTCTTGATCTTGCATGACAATGTCTGTACATACAGGTTGATGTTGAAGCATATCCTCACTGATTGAATGTTGTTGAAGTGTTGTTTTGGTTGGAAAGAAAAGACTTCAGGCATGTGAATTAAGTCGCCCCAGTTACGCAAAATGGAACCCCAGAACAAGGTTAAGGTTAATTAGCGCCAAGACTTCCCACAGGCATTGACAGATTTGCATTCCCATGGAATTTCTCCTAGACAAAACCTGTCCCCTACGGGTCCAGGAATAGTAAAACCTATGTGATTGACTAGATCTATATTTACTCTGGATGATTGTTCTCATAGATATCTGCCATACTACTACAAAATTGGCTATTATCATATCAGATCACTCAGAAAATATATGGTCATACACAACAATGTATTTAGTTACATGTATGGATGAGTATACATGCAGGACGAGGAATGACTGTAGCTGGTGATGCAATATCATCGGATTGGGATTGGCAACACAAAGGAGACAGGATGAAATGCACAGAGAAGATCTCATGTGAAGTGAAGGTGGTGTGAGCTGACAAGTACTAGTTGATGGTGTAGTAAGGTCTTGATGAAACAGGCAGACGACGTGCACAGGATGGCGTTGCTTGAGTTTGATCTACATCGCCCATGTCAGACAAAGCTGAAGGAGGTAACAACAGGCGAGGCTGTGAGGGGCAAGTGGTGACTCTCAAAAAATCATGGCAGGGATGATAGGCTAGTGGTGGGGCCCAAAAGGACACAATGGCGGCAACAGACGAACACTGTAGTGCAAGAAGACAAGGCAGATGCAATGGGTGAGCACTGAGCACTGAGGCCCGAGAGACACAGTGGAGTCGACAGGCGAGCGGTGACGCTCAAAAAGGCAGACAGGGCAATGGGAGGGCAGTGTGGCCCCCCAAAAATGTGCCAGAGGCGATGGACAAGCACTGGGCTCGAAAGGGTGAGGTGTGGGCGATGGTGGACTCTTGAAAGTCACAGCGGGGTTGACACACAAATGCTGGGACCCGAAAACACATGGTGGAGGGGATGGGTGAGTGTTCATGCCAAAATGGACACAGTGAGGGTGGCAGACGACCACCTGGAATTGACAGTGGGGATATGAAGGTTTGGTCAAAAGCTGCGACTCGGGTGAGGGGGGTGATTACATAATCACATCCATCCTCTGACATTGATAAATGAGTATCTAGACCTGAAAACTCGATCAAGCCATCATCTTGAGCATCAAATAGAGGACATGGTACTTATCTGATTTGAATTTTAGCTCTGGGTAAGGAGGAGGATTAGAATGAAGTGGATGATGGTAGGAGGAGATGGAGTTGGAGTCTAACATCATCACATGACTTGAGTTTGCATATTCCCCTGTTGATTCCACATCAACAACCACTTGCTCATCGTGCCCACCGTGTCACACGTACATTCTGTGTATATAGTGATTACATAGAAAATGCCCAAAGTATGTTTTCTAATTGTCTCATTTGGGCTTGAACACTTGCTCATTACCCAGACCGTCTCAATTCAATCAAGCCTAACGCTCACCTGTCAGCCCACCATGTCTATTTGCTCCCCAGTTGTCCTCACCGCATCAATCTGAGCCTGAACACTTGCCCATTGCCATCTCTATGGCTATTCGAGAGTGAGTGCTCACCAGTTACCCCTGCTGTTTTGACTCAGCACCAATGCTTGCCCATTTCTCCCATCATGTGTATTTGAGTGCAGTCACCATGTCCATTCAAGTGTGAGTGCTGCCCATCACCTCCACGGGTCTTATCATGTCAATTCGAGCACAAATGCTCGTCCGTTGGCCCTACCATACCTATTCGAGTGCGAACCTCACTAGTACTCTGTAGGCTACATAGCTTGGCAGGGTACTACAGCCATTCACCCTTTTCAGATTTTAATGATGTCTTTGTTCATACGAGTACATTTTCTGAATGATGACTGGTGGTTTTCTTTATACTGAGGGACATGGAAACAGCATTGCTCTATAGTGTCACAGCGTAGGAAAGGTATGCAACATGGAGCGTGCAGTTGACACGATAGGCCACGGTAAAAGCAGCGCGAAACGTGGTCAATAATTATTGTGCAGAATTTATGCCATACACAACAGGGGGACTAACTTGCTAGTCCTCCATGTCTCGTGGAATCATGGACTCAAAGTGACCATATGTCACCTAGGCCATTCTGAACTTGGACCAACAAGTTCAAAGATATATTCCAGACAGTCACTCAGCACTGAAACATGGTCTGAGTTGCCAGTGACTTCATGAGACTCTGAGTCACCCAGTGAAATCTCGCAAGGTTATCAGTATGCAACTGCAGGTACATTCCCATTGCCATCAAGGCCTACTGATTTGTATCTCCACTAGGGATCTTAGTACGTGCAAGTTGACAGTTTCTGACTGATGAAGGTGAAAACCTAGAGATATCAAGCCAAGGCTCAGCTGACTACTTCAAATTTTACAACAGTGCAATCAATCACAAATTCCCTGGATTTACCAGCCACAATTTGCTCGTTGCATGTGCTCAGTATTCATACATGTCGGCCCTCACAGAATTGGGTATTGTGCTCGAACAAAATGATACCATGTCATTTTACACCCAACCAGAATCTAGGGAACACATCCAGTTGAAGTTATAGTACCCATGTGAGTCGTGTTTGGCTGTTGAGGAAACAAGCAAGCTGATTCCACTTGCACCAGGCATACTATGACCATGTCTCCAGTCGCCCCAACATTGTCTGTCTCACAGGAGCCTATGTATCAAGAGTGGTATTGTTGGATAGCAAGAATGGGGTTTCGCGTGCCGTGGGGTCGAGTTCTATAGCTCTGGTCATTTTTTTTTGCATCCATGTGCCGTGAACTTGTGATTCTTTCTGCGGGTCAGTTGGCAAATTACATCTGGAGAGTCATGTAATCATTCTTGTCGACAGGTGCTCTTCAGACACCTCACATCATGGAAAAAACAAGCGAGCTATAAGGGTTTATAATCCAAAAATAATTGAGATAAAGGTCGATATTTCTCATAATGTGCCAACTCAAAGATAATGTATTATTAGGTATTGTATAGCTACCTCCCTTGTCTAATCAACACATATTTGTGTGAGATGGACATTTATGCAGCTTTCATCATCAGAAGATCAACTGTGATAGAACAGATCCCAATGACCCGTGCATGCCTCTTGATCAGTAAACCGACAGCTAAGGATATGTTGACAGCATAATGTTTGAAGAGTCTATTACTTATCTCTTTGCTGACAATGCCCATTGTGTGAATGAATTCCCTCCATTTCCATGTGTCAACTACAATGAGTCTCTTCGAAATTGTGGCCTGAATGGTTGTTGATCCTATCACTGAGTCACATGGTACAACATTCCCCAGATTGCATATCAATCTCTAGAGATGCAAGTTGCTCTGAACACGCTGCATATTGCCATTGGTATGATTTATTGGTTTTTCAGCAAGAATGATATATTATTGGGATGGATGTGCCAGCTTAGCCCGCCATGTAGCTCTTTCACAATCAATGTTGACATTGCAGGCATTCCCAAAAGATATAATTCCTTGCCTGATGGGTAATGCCTCCTCCATATATACATGTGCACAATCATATCCATATCATTGCTGACATTCAGATCTGCTATGATCACACGTCATGTAGAAACCATTGTACAATTTCTTTCTTGTTCATCTATATACAGTAATACTACAGAATGGATTCGAGTACATGCTTCCTAGATGATCAATTACTTGCAAGAACATGCCACTGAAAGGGCCTCTGGTTGGAGTGGACGATAGTCCAAGATGTTGCGATGCCCAAACACAACTCTAGGGTACAATGATCTTGGTGTTTAGTCAAACCAAAATACCATATTGACACATACTTACCGGTTCTACCAGAGAACAAGAGAATTTGTTTTTGCTACTTTATCCAGTAAGCACGGGGTTTCGAAGTACTTGATGATGTTGTAGTAGAAGGCTTCATAGTTGAAGTCCTCATTGATCACTGCCCATGCTGTGGCGCTCAACAATGCAAAGCGAACCTATCCATGCATCCACAATCATGTGATGACTTGATATGGATTCTCATACCTGAATGGCAATATACACTATCACTCACAGCTGAACGCTTTGCATCCTGAGTAGATCCACGATGTGACTACGTGCATGTGGGCCCTTGAAGTGCACAGCATTGTCACCTCCATCATAGCGATGAGCCAATCTAGGGGAGGTGAAGATACATTTAAAGGCCTAAATGTCACTTAGTGTTGGAGATGGAGGTCCAATTGTCTAGATCAAATGAAACATACCTTCACAAGCAGATCGCTTTGGAATAAACCCTTGGAGGGATCATTTGGATCATAGACATAGCCTTTATAGAGAAATAACGGCCAGCTATATGCGGTGACACGAAAATCTGGGTGATAGTCTTGTATGGATGCATGTACGCTGTCAATGAGGCCATTAGTCTTTCAGCATCCTTTGCTAGGCCATACTGACTTAGGATCAGCCCAGTTGTAGTTGACTGGGCAGAGGAGGCATCCGGTTAAGATGTGGTTCATCCCACGTGTTTCTTTATCACGGAATGACAACGGGGGCTCAATGTGTTCAGTATTTGCTGTGATCCAATGAATCACTTCACTTTTCAATGCTGACACATTGTCTCCCCTGGCACTATCACAGCCAGCCTGTACCTGATTGAGTTGCAATACAATCCCACCACTCGACACCATCATAGCATGGACTCACCTCACAAAAAGAAAATAAATCGAGGAGCCCAGCATCCAACAACTTCACAATCATTGGGCACCATTAAATGAGTTTCTTGAAGTCGTTGTACAATCGCTGCTGCCTGGCAGGTTATCGTTATTTATGGGCTGGGTTGCATCAAATAGGACTTACTCAGGAGTGGATTCCAACTGGACCATTGCCAACATGCCTCCGTCCTCAGCCAGACATAGCTGCCATCAATCATGCTCAGCAATCATGTCTGATATGGGTGTGACAAGGATGACAAGGCATCGAACAGCTCACCCCTCCCTTCTCAAGCTATTAATCCTGAAAACAACAATTGTAGTGGATTTCTGAGTACATGGCAATGATCACTCATGGCTTCTTGCTGATCTTACTCATCATGTGTGCATTCTCAACTTCAAGTGTACAAACATGTCTCTTGAGGGCTTGCATGTCTTGGCCATTGCTCTGAGAAGATGGTGGAGAGTCAGCAGGTAAAGGGTTCAACCCCGTGCTATGTGCTGGTGCAGGCAGGGGCAGTGAGGATGATGAAGGGCCAGACATTGGGTGAACTTTGGTTTTCGACCGGATCATATAAGCAGGATGCTTACAGAGACGTGCCTTGGAGTTACGCATTTGTGTTTTCTGGAAGCTGTCCTGAGACAATGGTAAGAGTTGAAAAAAAAAGAGATCTGTCCGGTCGTCCCAGCTTGGCAAAGCAGGGATGAGGCAATTGGGATCACTGATAAGCAGTGGGGCGATGCGAATGGGCCCAGAGCCTGGGTTTTTTTGTTGTCAATGCCGGCTCTTAGATCTGATCCTTGCTTGATGTAATCAGACACATGGAGAAAGATGGACGTGATGCACCAATGAATTTGTGCAAAGAATAAAAATTGACTGACTCTTCGGAGAAACAACAGAGTCATTATGGTGCATGAATACTTTCCTTTCTACATTGTTCAACAGACAGCCTACAATCAATGTTGCATACCTTATCCAATGTTCACTCAGCTGCTTGCAAGACTTGATCAACCCTGACCTGGAGCCAGAACTATGGGGGGATAACCCAGACGACATAGAGAGGGTATGTCATAGATATTTGCCTTATATTCTTTTTGAGTTGGATGGTATGAATGTCGGACAGTTGCAATGGACAGTGAGTCGATGACGTACCTGACAAGCTGCATAGGGTTTGGCCATGTCTGTCTTTCACTGCGACCACGTCTCCTGGATAACTGGGAGTTTTGGCCTCATTTTCCGAGGGTTCTGTGGATGTTTGGAATATGAATATTGCTTTAAAGGCCTGGGGTGTGAAATAAGTGATGGCTCGACATCTTCAACTGATGGACCTACCCTGACCAACATTGGGCCCTTGAGCAAACCAAAGGGGGTGGTGGTATTTGGGGTGGACATCTCTGTATTGGACATGTTTGCAATGGGCTACAACCAATCAGCTCCCCTTTGGAAGATATCTGGAGCCTCGAGAGCCAAGAACATTGACAAGGAGTGGAACCCGAGTCAAGGACCATGAATACAGTGCATGCGATCAATGCTTTAAGAAGTAAATGGGAAACAACGATGAGTCAGGTTAGGTCTGCAGGCTCTTACCATCTGAAGGCTATGGCTGACATGACAGTAGTCAAGGAAAAAAAATCATCCTCCCTGAGAGGTCACCTAAGTCAGGGATTGGAGGGGGTTTGGCAGGGCTCGCTCATCCTTATTACATTGCTCTCCCTGAGAGGCTACACCAGAGGTCATGGGTTAAAGGATAGTGTCACTCACCCTTATTACATCACTCTCCCCGAGAGGCTACGGTAGAGGTCAGGGATTGGAAGGGTCGGGAGATACTGTGCTTGCTCACCCTTAGTACATTGCTCTCCCCGAGAGGCTAAGGTGGAGGTTGGAGATTGATTTGCTGTTTGATGAGTGAATGACGGGATCAATGGTGTTCCTTGCATAAAACGACTTGGTAATATGAGACATATAATGCAGGTCTCTCACCAAATGACGAAGAACACTTGTCTGCCCATTGTCCTCATTCCACTCACCAGTCTTTGCTACCAATGGCTGTTGTCTCTTATCCTGCTTGGACTCTGCCTGATGATGTGGAGTGAAGGATTATGTTGCTCGCAAGCTGAGAGCCACATGAGTTGGCAAACTATATTTGCATGGCCGCACACTTTAGGTATTGGTCAGTGTAGTACCCCAACAGTGACATTAATTCATGCTGAAGCTTAATCATGCAAAGGTTGCAGCCCATCCTATACAAGAAGATTAGTATCCATAGTGAAAATCAAGCTAGAGGACTCATAGAGTCACTTACCTCCAAGTCCAAGACAGTCGTCTACCTATTTGTCGGCATGTCCATCAAGTCTAACATGACTGTCAAGCTTCTTCACCATTGCCCTCTACTGATCAGCCTTGTTCTGTATGCGGGGGGTAACAATCTCAGTAGATTCAGCATGCTCCTCCAGTGCATCAACAATCTTCCTCACCTGAGATACTTATCTGTTGATCCAGTTGCACTGTTCAAAACACGCTTTGTGTATCTCCCAAATGCTCCCATTTTTCACCATGTCATGCATCTGGATTTGATGACCCATTGGATCTGGGAATCGGTTACAAGAGGCTTCAATCATCTGTGTCGTTTAACCCATCTCTCGGTCACCTGCCAGCAATCCTGTTATTCGACAGATCTTTTGCAAGAGCTGCTGGATCATCCTGGCTTCAAGATGCTTGTGCTCTGGAGTGAGGTTATTGAAACTCACTCTCGGGTCGTCATGAATCTCATGAATCACAAGCTTGACGATGCACATGTACTTCTTTTGCATTGTGCAATGCGATGTGCTCTATGTGTTGACAGGGGGTTTTGGCTGCATGCTGAACATATACTTGCTTGGTGCAAAGATAAGGGAAGTGAGTACCTTCGTGTTTGCGTCCTGCATAAGCCTAAGACTCACCTTCTGCAGTTACCACCATAGCATGTCCCTCACCACACGAAAATCTAGCAGAATCATATCCTGAGATCAACTATAGTGTTTTCCCTTGGAAGCATTCTTGTAATTAAAGGGCTGTGGATGGGGGACCGGTGTTGACAAATCCATACTATTTTTGTAGACCTTCGACGCTCTGACAATGTCATGTGCATTATAATGCCAAACTGCTACAAATAAGCACGACTCTTCCAACTTATGACCCATCATACTCCCAACAAAAATCATGCAAGCAGGGATTGATCCTGCTGATCCTCAGACCGCCATTAATTCAGACCTTCCAATGTTCCAATGTAGAGGGTCACTTTCCGGCCATAGCTCTGCCACACCCCTGTTATCTGTTAGTTGAACCACCATGGACTCAGAGTCGTCTTCCCCCATCACAAGAGAGGAATCATCCTCTTCGCGCCATTCTCCCGAAGTCAGGAGAAAGTCAACTTCATTGGGCTATTCAGCCCCTTGCCTCCATGATGCTTTGGAACAACGCTTTGCCAAGAAGAACCTCAGGGGGGGAGGTGACTCTGGCATCACACCAAAGGACCTACAGAAGGTCAGAGCTGAACACCTCATAGATTTGTTAGTCCACACTGATCCAATTCCAGGGAGAGGATGTTTTAGCATCAGGCATCAAGAATGCAAAGCTGCCTATGGAAGTGCTTCATGAGGCTGTCCTCATGAAGCAAGCAGGCCATGAGACTAGACGCCTTCAGGTGATGGCCTCCATGTGGGAACTCAAGGAAGTGGAACACTACCGAAAGTTCCTCAAATATGTCATTCACCACAATGAAGATTCACTTCAGAAATATGAGGCTGCTGTCACAGATACTGAATCGCTGGCTGAACTGCTTGTGTTCAGGTATCAAGTGTACATGGAGGATTTTATGGCATTGGCCACATCAGATCAGCAACTGGATGTCCTTGAAGCAATGACAGAATTCCACACTGCTGCTGCGTGATTCCCACAGTGAAACGTATGAGCACTGGCAGTGGTAAGCTATATATATATGCATCTGTCAACCAGTAGCATTAATCACTGTGTAGCTCACAGTCACATCTCCCACACTTTGGTAATTTATTGTGTAGCCTTCATATTGCTTTAAATGACAATCACTGTATCATCTGTGTTCTCCCTCCACGCCCCTGTTACTATCCCAGCTGTTTGAATACAATGTCTTATTACTATGATGCTGTGGTATGGTCTCTGTTACGACTGTTACTCAAGCATAATGGACTTATTGTTTTTCTTTCATTCTCAACCCCTATCTATTCCTTTCATGCACTCACATGCATTCCTTTCATATCCGCTTCAACACTTCTATCACACATGCATCTATGCTTCTCATTCACATTAGATCTGCACCACAGCCTCGTGCTGCCACATACATGCACATCACACATGCTAGGCTATATACACAGGTATATCACGTAACCCAGTGTCCAACATATTTACTATATATAGCAGTAGCACAGCATGGTCCATGCACACATGTACTTACTATATAAACCCCAATTCAGCACCAGAGAACACTAGTCTTGTTCTCTTGGAGTTTCCCCTACAGGTAACTCTACTCTTCTCTCTTCTTGTCTTTTTCTCTGTGCAAGTGACCTAGCATAAAGGCTTCACTTAAGTGTGAGTCCTTTAGGGTTGTTTCAGTCTCGGGCCAAGACTTAAGGTGAATCTTTTAATCAATAAAGTACAGGATGACTCGATCCCCAACCACTCGATTCCCGACTACTTGATCCCCAACCACTCTTTGATTCCCGACCACTCCTTGATTTTCGACCACTCCTTGATTCCTGACCACTCCTTGATTCCTGACTACTCCTTGATTTCCAACCACTCCTTGATTCCTGACCACTCCCTGATTCCCGACCACTCCTTGATTCCCGACTACTCCTTGATTTCCCACCACTCCTTGATTTCCCATCACTCCTTGATTTCCAACCACTTCTTGATTTCCAACCACTTCTTGATTTCCAACCACTTCTTGATTTCCAACCACTCCTTGATTTCCAACCACTCCTTGATTCCCAACCACTCCTCAATTCTGGACCACTCAAACACTTTGACCATCAGTGGTCAAGGTCAGCTGGATTTCTACTCCCCCAGTGCCATTGGATGGGACTTGACCACTGGTGGTGAGCATGGCGACCAGGACCTCAGCTTTCAACACAATTGGTTTTCGTTAGCCCAGAATTCTGGTGTTGATCCTGGATATGATCTTGCAGCCCAGAGATCATATGAATACCTGTTTAACAGTGGGTACCATCATCTTCACGAGGATTCAGGTTTCAGGGTGGGCATCCCATACGGGGAGGTGGTAGGGGGTATTCCATCTGCAGATCCAGAGCTGATTATCAATCAGCATTTTCATTGACCAGTGGTTCATAATAGCAAGCCTCATCAAGCCTCTAGTGTGAGGTTTGATCCTGTAGGGGTCAGTGCTCAAAACATCAGGTCTAAATATCTACTTACATCCTCGTTAGGTAATACTGCAATCCACGTCTTGTGTCCAATTGAGGGCCCAAGGATCTGCTGGTCAACCCACACTCTCAGAAGGAGCTAGAGAAGAGATTATGAAAAAAATGATTGAGTACTTCTTCGCGATTCAGCCAATGTGTTCCATTGAGGAAGACAATGCATACATCTCGAATGTAGTCGCTACCTATTTTGAGCGTAGTGATGGTAAGTTGATTGAATACATGGTGTGCACATGAAAAAAAAAACCCCTTATGGCAACAGAGACTTGGAAGAAAGCCAAATGGTTTCCTGAGCTCAAGAAGTTGATCAAAAGGGCATGACACGATATCGTTCGCCACTTTAAAGATGTTGCATGCACCACAGTTTATACATGCTACCCAGCACTTCAATTTCCAATCCACCAGCGAAGTGATCTTGCACGCAAATGGCAACCAATCATCAACAACCTTCTCAAAGACTAGAGATATACGGATTTGGTGGTTTCTGTATGTGTCTCCCTCGAATCAGGGATTCAAGCTAATAAATGGATTAGCAAAGTGACCAGGACCCAGTTGTCTGGCCTTTTTGTCACATGGCACTTACTACCATTATGCACCATGTGGTGTGGGTTGTAAAGCCCATGTATCACTTGCATCTCCCCCCGAATGATCAAGGGGGCGAAGGGCTCATTAGACTTGTTGTGTTCACATGTGCAATTTTGCACTGGGTGATCCTCAGCCTGCAACAAGGGGCTGAACCAGATTTTGACACGAAAGAGTTAATGCCAGTTTACCAAAGTGCACTTGCATGACTCACCTCACTCAATGCTACATACTTAAATCAGTACTTTGCTGACCTTTGGGCACATGGGATGGAGCTTCAGCGCACCTATGAGTAAATAGGACACTGAACTTGTCAATTGTTGAGGTGGGAATGAGGAATTTGATCTGATGCTCTCAGTTTGAGATCCGTGTGATATCATCCAATCATCTGTTCTCGTGCTGACCCACATGTTGAATCAATGCATGTAGTATACTGTATAGTCTGGACAAGACATACCATTAACCTTTTTCAACATGTCATTCATGCCCTTGATGTAGTTATGATCGAGGAACCACGTCTTGCTATCCTTTTTGCCCTCTTCAAATGGAATCCCAAACAAGCTGGCCACATTGACGGTCTTGCCATTGTCCTGCCTGAGTAGGACACCAACAACCCATTTTGTCAAGTTGCGGAAGATGGATTGGGTATGGTGGTCTGTGACGGATAAGAGGATGAGCGGGTGGACTGTGCAAGATGGGTCAGAAATTGGTGACCACCATGGGTAAGTGGTCCATGGAGGATGCATGGACTTACGTTGAGATAGAGGCACAGCAACACGCGCGTCCGGCGCTGTTCTGAGAGTGATGACCACACCCTTTCAAACAGAATCCCAAATAAGCTGGCCACATTGACGGTCTTGCCATTGTCCTGCCTGAGTAGGACAACAACCCATTTTGTCGAGTTGTGGGAGATGGATTGGGCATGGTGGTCTGTGACGGATAAGAGGATGAGCGGGTGGACTGTGCAAGATGGGTCAGACATTGGTGACCACCGTGGGTAAGTGGTCCATGGAGGATGCATGGACTTATGTTGAGATAGAGGTGCAGCAACACACACGTCCGGCGCTGTTCTGAGATCAATAACGACACCCCCTTCCTGTGGTCACTTTTTCCTGTGCCCGAAGGAGACAATGTGGAGGCTTGGATGCCCAATGCCCCACTGGTAGTGTTGGCACTACCTATGCACATGCACATGACATCATCTCACACACTCGTCGACTCCACTACACAGAAATTCTTGTGAGGGTATTGAAACGACCAAATATCCTATCTATGATATCAGCTGTTGTTTGAGTGTCTGAGCTAGGCTTCTCAGCTATATGGCACTTGCAATGAGTATGTCTGATGTGTTGATGGGGACGGCAAGAAGGATGTCAATAAGGAAGAGGTTGGTTAGGCCTCTATAGATTAGGGACTATCAAGTGAGACTAGAGGAGGATACTAGGGAAACATCAAGAGAACAAGACTAAGGTAT
>JBBPJQ010000315.1:0-29511 GCA_038088795.1 Boletus rex-veris
TGCTCGCATCGTGCCTACACAGGTATGCTTATCTTCCAATTACAATGAACCTCATGTTACCCAGTGGTACCAACTCATGTACTAGTTTAGTATCTGTAGATAAGCACTGCATGGTCTGTGCACATGTTATAGTAGTATAAATACTATAACCAAGTGGACAAGACTCTCCAGTCTTGTTCTCTTGGAGTTTTCCCAGAACATCTCACTAGTACTCTTGCCACTTCAGATGCTAGACCCTTAGGTGGATTCTGGTTGTTTCACTTGTACAAGACTATAGTAATCACCGAGGTCTAGCTAACCTCTCCGGGACCCCATTGCCACCTTATCACTACCCATCTCGCTCAATAGAACCAAAGTAGGTTATTGATAGGCTGCTACGCGATCCCATTGACCCCGCACTCTGGTAGTGCCTTACTACCACATCTCCAACATCTACAAGTATGTGATCGCAGGAAGATCCAGCCTTCTGCCTCCGGCTTCCCCACCTCGCTCTCCTGTTGCTGGCCCTTCATCAGGCATCACCTTTCCAGACATCTTCCACCTAGTACCAGAAGAAGCACTCTGCTCCGGGTCATACAACCCCAATGACTACCACCTGTCGGACTACAAGGTCCAAGTAAAAAGGGAAGAGAACCTACAGGTACCAATTGGCTATACGGTAGCCAAATACAGATAGGACTGACAAGTCCATTTATAGGAAGAGTCGGACCAATTAGCCGACTACGATAGTAGCATTGACCAAGGGTACAGGACCCTTATCAACAACACCACTCTCACACCCAAGGACGCCCCCTCCACTGTTGTCAGGGCCACCACTGTCGACACCAACTCCTTACCTGGTCAGTTAGGACATAGACATGCAGCATACACAGAGGACTGTCTAACCCCAACATATGCAGATCTTGAGATTGTTTATCTGCCCCTCAGATCTCTGATCTACAACCCTAGTACACCACTCCACGCTCCATCTGAGTTACTGGAACCCATAGATTGGGAACCCATCTACCACACACTCACCCACAGAGCTGCCCACCCTGCCGTTCCTCAAAGAACTAACACTCAGCATACGTATAGAGAGAGTTCAGAGGAATGCATCCACCGAATTATACAGGAGGGAATTCAGCTTGGTCATGAGCGCACCAGAAATCATGAGAGGATCGAGAATGCAAGATGCCAGGTACAACAGGCCGTGGATCATATCAGGGAACAGATATGGATTAGAGAGAGAACTCCTACCCCTGCTTCTGATCGCTCTCACCTACCTCACTGGTACCGCATTCCTGACAGTACTACTGGTTATCACCCTAGTACACTCCAACCCCAATCAGCTCTTAGGATGCCTCTATATTACTGTCCATACTAGCTACACCCTCTCCATTATTGAAATAAACGAGATTCCTGAAAACATCCAAATTAGGCCTGAGAACCCTGAATCTAATCAGAGACAGGAACGAGTAAGAGAAAGAGCTACACATGCACAAACTGCTGCTGCCCACTGCAGAACCCTTCATCACCAATTCATTAATCAGCACCACATCTGCCAAGCAGAGTTAGCTGCAATCACAGAACAAGAAGCTGCTGCTGAAAGAGGAGACCCTTTACTGCTGCCTAGACCAATCAGAGTTCCCGCACCCAGAGTTCAGGAACTAAAATCAGAACCTGAACTAGCAAATCATTTGGCACTAGAATCCAAATCAGATCAAAGTTTTCAATATCCTGCTTAAGTCCTCATGTCTAATGGCAACGAAAGCAATGCTATTGCCGATGCCTTCAATAACTTCTGATCTATACTAGAAGACCAAAGCATGGCTCAAACACAGGAACGATGGAATGCCATCATTGATATATAGCTTATACCACTCTCGGACAAGAAACTAACCAGCTCCAATCCACTGTAACAACCTTGAGGCTAGAAAAGGGTGACCTTCAGGATGAAGTCAATGACCTTACAGATCGGCTAAATGCCATATCCGCCACAACCACCTCTACCCAAGGTTACTCCCAAAAAGTTGAGATCTTTGCAGATCCAGGAGACTATGATGGAAGCCACGCCAAGTTCGATGAATGGTGGGCTAAAATACAAGCATGGCTTCACCTTAATGCAGCAGCTATACCACCCAGTTCCTACACTGCTGTCCAAGCAGTCCTATCCCGACTCAAAGGACCCACTGCAGGAAATTTCGCTGAAACTCAACTGGCTCGAGGACCTATCTACCTATGGCACCAGTTAGAGGAAGAACTACCCAAGTTCTTCCGCCATGCAAACCAGAAAGACTGGGCTCTTATGGAGCTTAATAAATTCCATCAAGGAGATCTTAAGACAGGGCCATTCATCACTAAGTTCAAATCCCTGTACAATATGGCTGGCATTGATGGAGCACATGCCTGCACCATACTTGAGAAAAGCATGAGACCTTCTATTCTTGCACAGATTGCTAGAGAAAAGAAGCGACAGACAGACATTGCTCCCTATGTTGCTCTAGTATCTGAAGTAGAATCCACTCAAGAGTCAATCAGACTTATCCTAGGAAGATCTGAAAAGAAGTCCATCTGCAATGATTCCATGAATATCGGATTCATTGACGATGAAGAAGACACCCATGACATTGGCTATTCCAATAAATCTAGAAAACCCAAACAGAGATCCTCAGGAGGATCATCAGAATCTACCTCCAGTTGCTTCAACTGTGAAGGTACAGGTCACTTCGCTAAAGACTGCAAGAAGTCTTCCACACACTGCTCCCATTGTAATTGGTCCAGAGGACAACATAAACCCACATGCAGCAAAGGTAGACTACTCCGCGCTACTATGACTGATCCTGCTACATCATGGGATCAGGTACAAGAATCCCTACCCCGTGCTTGTCAAGAAATGACTTTTGATGAAGTCCACGCACTTTTCCAATCTATGCCTTCTGATTCTAAGGGAAAAGCCAAAGCAACTTGAATCACCTGGGCAAACAAGTTGCATCTCAATTCACAAGTTCCAAAACAGTAAATAACTCATCTTCTATCTATTCCAGTCTAGAGGGGCCTTCGATTGATTTGGAGCTTGGCTGGAACTCCATACCGGTGCTTGATTCCTCTAAAGAACTATTGGAACTCCCAGAGATTGTTGAAGTAAACTCATTATACTCAACCCCTTCTACCATTGAACAGAAGCGCATTGACATCCACCAAATGTACTCCTCTCTATCTGATGAAGATATTGAGGAACTGCTCCTGTTACCCAAGATTGCTAGAATCCAAGGTAACCCTGCCAAGGAAATCATGTTACCTATATCCATTGTCAAATCTGATTGACATTTGATCAACATTCTTGCTTTATTGGACTCAGAAGCCAATACCACATTTATCAATAAAGATTGGGCTACCACAAACCAAATACCTTTGAAACTCCTTGACCGCCCAATCCCTGTATTCAACGTTGATGGAACACGAAATGCCACAGGAAGCTTAACTCACTATGCTGAGCTTATAATTAATTATCTCGGACACCAAGAAAAGACAATTGCTGAAGTAACCGACTTAGGCAAACACCAAATGATCCTAGGCTATACATGGTTACAACACCATAACCCAGAGATCAATTGGGAAACAGGAACTGTCTGCATGACACGTTGCCCTGTATCTTGTAAAATGAAATCAGAAAGTCCTTTTATCAGAACTGTTGAAAAACAAGAATGAGATCTACTTATACAGATTAATGCTGCTAAGTCAGATCTACCACCAAAATCTGATCCCAGACCCGCAGATCTAGTCCCGAAAGAATACCACAAATATCTTCATGTCTTCACTAAGAAAGAATCTGAGCAAATGCCTATTAGGAAACATTGGGATCATGCTATAGACTTCAAGGAAACCTTCGTCCCTAAGAAAGGACAATTGATTCCCCTATCCCCTACTGAACAAAATGAAGTCAGCAACTTTATAAATGATCAACTTTGTAAAGGCTATATTCGACCTTCAAAGTCACCACAAACTTCCCCTGTCTTCTTTGTCTCAAAGAAAGATGGAAAGAAATGAATGGTACAGGACTACCGATACCTCAATGAACACACAATCAAAAATAACTACCCATTGCCATTGATCTTCCAGCTTGTTGACAAGCTTAAAGGAGCCAAACTATTTACGAAAATGGATCTCAGATGGGGATACAATAATGTTCACATCAAAAAAGGAGACAAATGGAAAGCCACCTTCGTTTGCCACCGAGGAACCTATGAACCCCTAGTAATGTTCTTTGGCTTATGTAACTCCCCAGCCACATTCCAAACAATGATGAATGACCTATTCTCTGATATAAACAATGTCTGTGTCATATATATCAATGATCTCATGATCTTCACTAAAACAGATAATCGCCAAGAACATGATAGAATCATACTTGAAGTACTAAAACGCCTAGAAGAAAATGATCTCTTCATCAAACCAGAAAAATGTTTCTTCCACGTCAAAGAAGTAGAATTCCTAGGGATGACTATTACCCCTGATGGAATCTGTATGGATGAGGACAAAGTCAAAGCAGTTCTTGAGTGGCCTATGCCCACTACTGTTCGACAAGTCCACAGTTTTTTCAGCCTTGCTAACTTCTACCGCTGATTCATTAAAGGCTATGCACAGATTACTCATCCTCTCAATAACCTTACCAAGAAAGATAACCCTTTCAAATGGACTGATTCACAATAAACTGCGTTTGACACGCTTAAAAGGAAATTCACCTCTGCCCCGATACTTGCATTTCCCAATAATGACAAAACATTCCAATTAGAAACTGATGCTTTGGACTATGCCACAGGAGCTGTGCTCTCTATCGAGATTAATAACAAATGGCATCCAGTTGCTTACTCATCTTATTCTATGTTACCAGCAGAACGCAATTATCCTGTTGCAGATAAAGAAATGCTCAGCACTATCAGAGCTCTAGAACTCTGGCGCCATTACTTAGAAGAAGCAAAACATGAATTTGAGATCTGGAACGACCATGAGAATCTTCAATGGTTCATGGTATAACAAGATCTAAATTGCAGACAAGCCCAATGGGCTCAATATCTATCTCGTTTTCACTTTAAATGGTTACATAAAGCAGGTACTTCAATGGGTAAAGCCGATGCCCTATCATACAGGGAAGACCATGCTGAAGAAAGAGAGGACAATAACAAAGGCATACTCATGATGCCAAAAGATCAAATTCACACTGCTGTCCATTTTGACACAGATGCTGACACCATTCGAGAACAAATTCAAGATGCTATTCTTAAATTAAAAGAAACCGACATCTCAAAGTTATGTAAAGACAATCAAGTCTGTATGCAGCAAGATTTGCTAGCAGATGAAAATGGAAAGATCTTCATACCTGACATCAATGATCTCTGAATGGAAATCTTACGCTTACATCATGATACCCCGCTTATAGGACATCCTGGCCTTCATCTCTTTACTTCTGAGAAGCAAGATGAATGGGTTGATTGGTTGTCACTTGCACAGTTCTCTTATAACTCGAAACGCCAAGCTTTCACTCAGAAAACTCCCTTCTCCATTACACGCACTTATGATCCTAGAATGGGAATTGAGCAACATACTACTAAAGTGCCTGCTGCAGAGCAGTTTATTTCTGATATCGCTCAAACCCTTGATCAAACAAAAGCTAATCTCGCTTCAGCTCAGAATTGTATGAAAGCACAAGCAGATAAACATAGATCCACTGTGCCGGCTTATGCCATGTCCGATAAAGTTTGGCTTTCAACTAAACATTTAAAATTACCCTGCGCTTCTAAGAAGCTATCTGAGAAATGGCTTGAACCTTATGAAATTACCAAATTGATCGGTCCTAATGCAGTTGAGCTGCACTTGCCAAAATCAATGAGAATTCACCCGGTCGTGAACATCTCTCATGTTAAGCCATACAAAGAACGCCTTGATGGCCAACCTACATTCTGCCCTGGACCTGTAGAGGTTACAGAAGAATGTGATATTGAATTCAAAGTCAACTACATCATCGATTCTAGATGGAAAGGCTGCCGCCTCGAATTCCTTGTCTATTGGTTAGGCTACTCTGAGAATGATCGCACTTGGGAACCTGAACCCAACTTAAAGCATGCTCAGACAGCAATAGCTGAATTCCATCATGCACATCCTAATGCACCTCGATGCCTCCGGATGATGTCATTCGAATTCTTTAATCTATTCAAACATTGTGGCAAGCCTATCCCTGAAGTCACTGATAATCATCTCCCTTTTGATCAACTTGATGTTGATTGAACCCCTGGGCTGTGTCAGGGTTACCAATGCAATACACATTGACTTCCAGTAGAGCCTCACTCCCACAAATGTCTTACACCACTTTCTTTGCCTTTGCATATTGTGCTCTCTCTTATGCCTTTCCCCAAACACGCTTCAAATGGATAATCAATATGCCTGGCTTCTTACCTCGCTGTCCCATATGCTTTAGTACCCCTGAGGAAATTCATGATTACCTCCTCAGTCTCCCTTGTGTTACCAAATATGTTGACGATTACACTCATGGTGATCCATCCGGCAATTGGTCCAGTGCCCCTGGTTCCACTTGGGGACTTCCTACCCCGCCTTCTTCCCATTGGAACATGGTCCATGATAACAATAGCAATGTCTTCACTGAGCACGACACTGCTTCTGTATGGGGTTCTGATATGCCATCCATGGAGGATGAACTTTATGATGAAAATTGGGGCGATGCGCCCACATATAATGAGGATTTTGATGATTCTGGTTGGCCTCACGGCTTTTAGTCTTGGGATAATCTCCGCCCCTTTGAGCCTTCCTGGCCTCCCTATATTGACTTTGACACCGACACTCGTCGGAATCTCCTTCTCTGGCATGCCTCAGTCAGCTGGCCTGCTCTTGCATCCGTGATCAATCAGGATGTTTGATCATAGCAGGGGGGTAGTGTTATGCTTGTCCCTTGCTCCTCTTTTCTTTCTATCTAAAATAACCCCTATGTTTGAGCAGACTCGAACACATGCTCGAACAGTTTGAACATATTCCCACAGTCACATGATGCACCTAGACTTGAACACATACCTCAAACATCGTGTTCACCTTATGCTCCCTATCTGACTCGTGCTCGCATCGTGCCTACACAGGTATGCTTATCTTCCAATTACAATGAACCTCATGTTACCCAGTGGTACCAACTCATGTACTAGTTTAGTATCTGTAGATAAGCACTGCATGGTCTGTGCACATGTATTAGTAGTATAAATACTATAACCAAGCAGACAAGACTCTCCAGTCTTGTTCTCTTGGAGTTTTTCCAGAACATCTCACTAGTACTCTTGCCACTTCAGACACTAGACCCTTAGGTGGGTTCTGGTTGTTTCACCTGGCAACAGGAATTTGTTGGGCTGTGATAATCCACAGAGGGTTTGAGATGTTCTGAGGATCAAGCCTGATTGAATCCAAGCTATCTTGTTGGACATATATTTGGCCAATGTGGCCAGATCGCTGGTGTCGGCAGCAGCAGCAATCTTGTTTGCTTTCTCCTCCACAGTACCTCTCCACTGCCAGTCAATACTTGTTCATTTCTATGTCATAGTAATTCTGTTCCATTTCATCTGCTGATCCAAAGAATTCAAGGAGCCCAGTGGTTGATATGTAGATGTACATGTTTGCCCAGGCCTCAGATGGTTGGTGGAAACTTGGACTACCTCAAGTTCCTCATTCAGCTCTTCCATCAGTTTAGCTACCATGACCTCTTTAGGATCCTGTGCTGAATCTGTCATAATTGCTACTTCCCAGAAGATATGATGCTGTCCATTTCCTTCTGGCTTCATTTCTTGTGCCTTGCATGTATGCCATCTTTGAGAAGGAGATATACCAGAATGACATTGAAGATGATGTGCTTTCAACTTCCTAAGCTTGGTCAACACCATTAGACATTGATTGCATGCAAGAGCCTCACAGATAGCAAGTCCATGCACTGTGGATCTTGAACTTCCTATTCCATCTCTCGCATGGACCAGGGGCCTACCGTATATATAGTCTCGTACTTCTTGCCTGTATTTCCCTAAGCTAGTTCTATGCAATATCAGCATTAGTTCCTAGTGACCTCAAGTCCTGCATTATTCCAGGATAGAGAGACCATCGAGTCTTCGCATCGTCTTGAAGATAGACTTCGTTCCTACTCACTTGTCATACTACTTCTCGCCGATGCTACACTCTTTGACCCGTATTGTATCACAGCTCGTCAACACTATGCTGTGTGTTACAAAAGAACTAGCTTTTCCCTTTGTCCCTACCTTTGTGTAGAGGACACACCCCTCCCTCATCATATCTCGCTGAGGCCTCTTCAGACTGCCCTCACCCTCCCCCGAGCATAACCCTAGTCCCTTGCGGATCGCCTCATCAGCACTACCTGCTACTGTGGAACGATCACTCTCCTCTACCCCCACATCTTCGCCACTTCCCCAGATCCACTTACTCCCACCAAATCACCACTTATTTCCTCTATGAATCGGACCAATTCGCATCACTGGAATCAACCTGCTTCTACAGGGAATGTCAACATGAATTAGCACATGAGAACCAGAGACTAGGAAGACCTGCTGACTTCCTTCCCATAGCTGAACGAGAATCACCGCCCTCTCCTATTGTCCCTGACGACGAGGAACCCCCCATTGAATTTCACGACCCAGAACCGGAACCGACCGGTCTTCGTGCAGACCCCAACTCTGATATGGTATCAGAAATCAAGGCTGGGCTTCTGGAAGACTTCTCTGGAGAGCCAGAGGACGCCAACAGATGGCTTCTATCAATGAAAGCCTACTTCCTTATCAATGCAGGAATATTCACAGATACGACTAAGTCCCTTACTTTCTTGAACAAAGTTAGCAGGGGCCGTGGAAAGACCTTTAGCGAAGGATGGCTGATGAAACTCGTGAATCCCGAAATCGGGAACGATAAAAAGACCTTCCAAAAGATTACGGAGGCATTCGAGTCAACATTCTTGCCTTATGATATAGCCACCAAGGCTAGGACCGACTTATCAAAGCTACGGCAGATTTCCAACCGGGATGGAGACGGATTCAACACATATGACTCCACGTTCCAACTGCTAGCTGAGAAGTCAGGAATCACCGACCCCAATGTTCTTATTGAGTGGTTCATCAACGGTCTTAGCATCCGTCTCACAACCATGGTACTCTCTTGTGAAAACATCCCTAAGGACTACAAGGCCTGGATCGCCAAAGCTGGACAGTTCCAACAGCAGCTTAGGTGCATAGGAAACTTACACCACGGACTTGCCCATATCCCCGGTCCTACAGTCTCTCGACCCTCACCCTGTGACCCATACGCCATGGACATAGATGTCATACATCTATCGCCGACTCAGCACACTGAGTATATGCAGAAAAACCAATGCTTTATATGCCATCAGGTTGGCTGTAGGTTGTCCAACCACTCATGACACGGAACTGACCATGCACCATGTCCTCGCCTGAACGCATCTTCCAGATGGTCCACACATCCATATCGAACTTCTCAACAGAGGACAAGAGCCACCACCACCACAACAGAGGAAGATGACGAGATAGCATCCTACCTAGAGAGACTCGGTAGCAATGAGAAAGGCGCCACAATTAAGATCCTCAAAACGGCTTTCGAGGAGGGCCACACCTCTGTGGAGGAGGAGGAAGGCTACCAAGCCATGGCTGCGGTATGATTGGCCTCATACCAAGAGTGCCAAAAGGAAGCGACCAGGGCTGCACCACGAGTCAGTGCAGTACAGTCTGGACCATGGACAAATTGATTTTCCACTATCACACTGGTGGACCTCTGGAGTACTACCCTGGAGGAGGACCTATCTCTGAAAGGTCAAACATTCGCAATGGGACCCGATCCACAGCTCGGGGCAGAAGCAACTACAGCTAGGGGTCTTAGCCTGGGGTCTGGACCACAACCCTCTCTTCAAGAGTCTGCTCATAGGAAAACAGTCAAACAAGGAATAAAGGTAGTAAGAGCAGTGAGGGGACTAGGGAGATCTTCTGTCATGGAACCGACCTTGCAGAAGGATTTTTAGATGGCAGGAGTGGATCAACACCGCTGCCTGCCAAAGATAACTTTTCACTTAGATGTTCACCAGTGTTTGTGTCAGGGAATTCATCATTGTCAATCACCATCCCCGTCATTCTTTATCCCCCAAACAACACTGCATTTAAAATCGTCAAAACAAAAGCCCTCATTGACAGTGGGGCAACTGGATGCTTCATTGACTATGCTACTGTGGTGGCTTGTGACATTCCCACCACACAACTCAAGACTCCCCTGTGGGTGAGCAATGTAGATGGCACCCCAAATCAAAATGGCCTTATCCACAAAAAGGCAACAATTGTACTATGCATTGGAGAAACGACTGAACTCCGGGACTTCCTTGTTATTGACTGTGGTAAGGACGATGTCATCCTCGGGCTACCATGGCTCTGCGAATGCAATCTGGAGATAAACTGGAGTACAGGATTTGTGCGTATGGCTGACGAGGAACTGACCTTGCAAGAATCTGACACGGACCCGACTGCACTTCGAACCGGTGGACGTGAGGACTTGGCGGCCCTCAGTCACACCATCACATATTTCAGCCACAAATGCCAGGTGGAGAAATTACGGAAACGACATGTCGCGTGGTGGTGACAAAACATTGACCAAGACCAGTGGAAAAGGACCACTCGGCTTCACCTGAAGGTACCTGATGCGGAACCGACCACACAGCAGGAAGAGATACTGGCGCTCATAGACTGTGAGGAGGATGATGATGAAGATAAGCCAACCGGACCTTCTATTCATAAAACAACAATTTCGACTTTGCTTGCTCAGGCTCAGGATGCAAAGAAGACTAAAGTTGAGCTCCCATGGGAATTCTCAGACTTCGAGGACATCTTCCAAAAGAGGGACGATGGACCCCTTCTGCCTTATAGAACATTTGATCATGGCATAGATCTAGACGATTCCTTCAAACCCAAGGTTGCCAAGGCCTACCTGCTCAACCCCAAGAAGCGAGAGGCATGTAAAGAATTTATTGATGAACATATGAAGGCCAGATGTATACAACCTTCCAATTCCCCCATGGCATCTCCCTTCTTCTTCGTCTCCAAGAAGGATGGTAATCTTCGTCCGTGCCAGGACTATCAGTATCTCAACGAGCATACCGTCAAAAACACCTATTCGCTCCCCCTCATAGGCGATTTGATGGATCAGCTCAAAGGATCCAAGCACTTCACGAAGATGGATATCCGATGGGGCTATAACAATGTCTGGATCAAGACTAAAGATGCCTGGAAGGCAGCGTTCATAATGCCTTTCGGCCTCTTTGAGCCTCTCATTATGTTTTTCGGCCTTTGCAACAGTCCAGCAACTTTTCAATCATTTATGGACTTCATTTTCAAGGATATGGTTGTGGAAGGGTGGCTAATCATTTATATGGATGACATGCTGATCCACTCCAAGGATCTTAAGGAGCATCATGAAAGGACAAGATGAGTCTTGGAACGCCTGCAGGACAACAGACTCGGTTTCAAATTGGAGAAATGCACGTTTGATGCCGACAAAGTCGAATTCCTTGGTATGGTCGTTTGTGAAGGTATTATCAAAATGGATCCAACCAAGCTCTCGGCTATCGACAAGTGGGAACCCCCCAAATCAGTACACACAGTCTGTTCGTTCATCGGATTCTGCAACTTTTACCACAAGTTTATCCCCAACTTCTCGGAACTTGCTTGGCTGATCTTGGATTTAACAAAGAAAGGGCAGCCGTGGTCCTGGACACACATGCAACAAGAGGCTTTCGATTCCCTCCGTCGAGCCTTTACTTCTCGACCGGTATTAACCATGCCAGATACTTCCAAACCATTCTTCATCATGACCGACACCTCCCTGACCGCCACAGGGGGGGTACTCATGCAAAAAGATGGCAACAGTGACATGCACCCATGGTGTTACTCCTTCAAGACATTCTCCCCAGCAGAACGTAATTATGACATCTACGATCAAGAAATTCTCACAGTTCTCTGCACCCTTGAGGAGTGGCACCACTACCTCACCGAAACCAACCGGCCCATAACTGTGCTCACAGACCACAAGAATCTGTGCTACTTCAAGGACCCCTGACAGCTCTCTAGGCGGCAAGCTAGATGGCTATTGACGTTACAGGACTATGACCTCCTGTTTCAACATGTACCCGGTGCCAACATGGGCCCCGCGGATGCACTTTCTCACTGGGATGAGATGGACACCTCGAAGGATAATGCCAATGTGGTCCTCCTTCCGGGAGAACTCTTTTTACAGAAAATAGACGCCGACCTCCGCAGAGCCATCAAGTGGTCTACAGAATCAGACTCTTTTGTGATTGACCAGTTGAAGCAGCTGCATGGCGGCGCTTCCGGTATCCCTCGCTCCTCCATCCATGACTGGCGATACGAAGACTCCATCTTATACTTCAAAAATCGGGCCTATGTGCCTGAAGCCCACTGGAACGACCTTCTCCATGTCGTCCATGGTTCCCCTGTGGGTGGCCATGGCAGTTATTACCGGACCATTAACGTGGTACAACATGACTATTGGTGGCCTGGACTCACCACTTACATGTGCCACTTCATTCAAGGCTGTGCTGTTTGCCAGGCCAACAAGGTCAACACCCATCCTACCATTCCTCCCCTCATGCCAATGCTGGTGACTTCTACTCGCCCCTTTCAATGTCTTTCAGTTGATCTTATCACGGACTTGCCGCCATCGCACAGATATGATTCAGTTATGGTTGTGGTCGACCATGGCCTTACAAAGGGGGTAATTTTCACCCCTACTCACAAGAGCACAGACGCTGAGGGCATTGCACAATTATTCTTCGAAAAGGTCTTTCCCTGTTTTGGACTCCACGACAAGGTTATCCCGGACCGCAGTCCACAGTTTGCCTCCACCTTCACTCTAGAACTGGTGAGGCTCTTGCAGTATGATCCACTCCTTTCTTCCGCTTATCACCCTCAAACAGACAGAGAAATGGAATGGGTCAATCAAGAACTGGAAATCTATCTTCGGATCTTTTGCCAAGGGGACGCCACCCAATGGTCAAACTTATTACCAATGG
The DNA here is from genome assembly GCA_038088795.1 of Boletus rex-veris. Lineage (NCBI taxonomy): Eukaryota > Fungi > Basidiomycota > Agaricomycetes > Boletales > Boletaceae > Boletus > Boletus rex-veris. Next base: position 13,112 of record JBBPJQ010000315.1, read on the forward strand.
CGGAGTTCTGCCATAACTTCTCTGTTCATTTGGTAATGGGAAAGACTCTGTTTTCTCTCATGATGGAATCTGAGCCAAGGGCCTATTCATCACTTGGCAACACCACCTTCTTGCCTGCCCTGGAAAAACACCTTGGAGACCTCGAGAAGGCTCGTAAGGAAGCTACTGCTGCCCATGAAAAGGCACAACAATACATGCATGAACATGTCACCTTGCACTTCAAACCCTGGAAAGTCGGAGATAAGGTATGGCTTGAGGGCCATAACCTGAGACTCCACTACCCCTCTCGTAAACTTGCTCCTCGAAGGGAAGGACCCTTTGAGATCACACAAGTCATATCACCCATTTCATACAAACTCTGACTCCCATGCACCTGGAAAATCCACAACACCTTTCACACATCACTTCTGACTCCCTATTGGGAAACTGTGGAACATGGACCAAACTTTGTTCTGCTTCCGCTGGACTTCATAGACAGGGAGGAGGAATTTGAAATAGATCAAATCCTCTCCCATTGGGGTTCCACTCAACGCTGCCACTATCTCGTTTCGTGGAAAGGCTATCTGTCTTCCAAAAACACCTGGGAACCCGAGTCCAATCTTGGACATGCACAGGATCTCCTCAAGGAATATAAGGCCAGGGATCCCATCACCTTCCCTTCCTCATAACCATCACCACCCTCTGTCAAAATCGTTTCAAGAGTCGAGCCCTCGCTCCTCATCGTCACCCACTCATGTTCAATGCCATCCTCCCGCTCCAACTCCCCATTTGCATACACAGACTCCCCACTAGAAATCGACGAATCCTCTATTCTTCAGTCCTTGAGAATGCTGCTGCCGCCCTTGCTTTCGGAGCTCTTCCCATATACCAAGATCGACCGGTACTCAAATCTCTGGTGGAGCTCTTTCACACATATGCCACCGCTCGCACCATCCACACTCAGCTCCTCCCCCATGGGACTTTGCCCGTCTATGCCTCAGCCATGGAGCAGGCCATCCACGAGTGTTGGGACGCAGTCCTCGATGCTCTATCTGATCATGGATTCACTGACGTCATCCATGGACTTCCAGGACTGTTGATCCTCCACATTCTCCGACCCATCGTCAGCACCCTACCAGCCAATCTCCGTCGATACTACCTCAACGATGACCCCAACCATCCCTGGGACGCGGACACCTGGGCCAGAGACTACCCCAAGGATCTCTGGGCAGATGACTCCACCACCTCTGCAGGAAAATCTTCCTGCTCCTGTACCCCGATCCCCATCCCAGCTCCAATGCCTGCCACTCACACTCCTACCCCCTGCAGAGATTCAGAGCCTACTGGAGGACTTGGCATGGGTGCTGGCTCCGGAAATCTTTCCGAGAGGCCTGCTACCGCTGCTGAGGTTTCAGCTTTCCTCTCCACAGTCCCCTTACTCAGAGACTCCACACCTCCCCCCAATGATATCATTCTCCCTACCCAGGAGCAACCTACCACTCCAACACCCTCCAAGCGTACTCATAAACTCAACAAGCAACGGACTGCCACGATCATCTTCGGATTATCCTCATCCGCGTGTGGAACTTTGGGAGCAGCTTCAGCGCGAGGCGGCTGATGCCCTCGCAAGGCCACTCCTTTCCCCTCCTCCGGCCGCTATAACAACCCCAATTGCCCACACTACGAGTGCCCCTTCTGCCGCACCACCGCTCCAGGTCACATCCAGACCTATTGCCCTCGTCGCCGCTGCCTTCTCTGCGGAGAACTCAGCCACTATGACAAGAATTGTCTCATTCATCGCAACCCCACCGATGACTACGATCCCACTGACTATGAAGTCAATGAGGGCGATCAAGATTAAGGTGTCTCACAGGTGCTTTGATGCTAGGAAGGGGGTATTGTTATGGTTCAACAAGGGGGCTATGTTTTTCTTTCACTTATCATTCACTCATCTCTCGCCTTGCTCACTCTAAGGAGTTGTATTTGTACTGGAGTCGTCCTCCAGCTATTTAGATTTCTTTCCTCGATTTCTTTCCTCTTTGGCTCACATGGCTCTCCTGATCCCCGTGCTATATTTAGATTCCTTTCACTCTTCCGTCGGCCATCACTTTCCTTCAGACTTCTCTGATGGCCGAGATAGTATTTCCAAATGCTGCGCATTATATCTCGGTCCACTGCGGAACTGCATCTCCATATTGCGGAACAGAATCCCTTCGGGCTTCTGCTTCCTTATTTCCTATTCCATCTCTCACACGGACCAGGGGCCTACTGTATATATAGTCTCATACTTCTCACCTGTATTTCCTTAAGCTAGTTCTATGCAATATCAGTGTTAGTTCCTAGTGACCTTGAGTCCTGTGTTGTTCCAGGATAGAGAGACCGTCGAGTCTTCACATCATCTCAAAGATAGACTTCATTCCTACTCACTCATCATACTACTTCTTGCTGACGCTACGCTCTTCAACCTGTATTGTATCACAGCTCGTCAACACTACGCTGTGCGTTATAAAGTCCTTGGCATGAGTGACAGACTACTCAGGATGAAGGAATACTTTTACCTGATGTGGAGATCTCATGGCTATGTCTTCCTCTTGAGCAAGTGAAGGAGAACCCATATGCTGGTCTTCATCCGTTGGATGGAATGTCTATAATAGGGTTGAGTCGAGCAACTTCATGATGGTCGGTATAGATCTACCAGTACCTTAGACATCCTTGATTGACCTTGTATGATGGTGGATGCCTGTGACATGATGAGTTGCATAATCTGACGATGGATTGTGCTGACCTACTGCTTGGATGGTGTTGCTGGTTATCACTGTCAGCATTGAAGCATTATGGCTCCCTTCTGAAGTATGTTGAGGTAGAGACTACATCTACCTTCTTAAGTGCTTTTTGAGAGCTCAAAGAGCAGCTCGTTTTGGATTAGCTCAGGTGAGGATTACGGACATACCTTAAAAGGTTTAATGTGTATTGTAATCATGGTGACCTCGTCGTTTTTTTTTCAGGCTCAGGTTGGATAGCTGGATTAGATTCAATCATATATGATTAGATCGGTGGCTGGGTATGGCTGAATTGGATATGATTACATATGCTAGTTACTGACAGTGTACCTATGGTAGTAGTGATGCTCACTGTACAATCGACTCTGTCAACGATGGTACATGCATGCTTTGTAGTAACAATGAGACAACTTGATTGTATATCTGCTCACTATTTTGTGGTGAGAAGTCCATAGGCTGATATGTACCATGGACATGTTCTGACAGTGCGGAGTGAATGGCTGTGGCAACCAGCACGATCAAACAAGCAAATGGTTCAGTAGTAGTGTCGAGGTGATGGTGATGACCACCAAGCCAAATAGTGTTCAAGATCACAGAGATCAGCGCCAGGTGCTCACAAAATCCAATGATGGCTCCGTGCTATAGAAGACCAACATCAGTCATGTAAACCGCGATGGTGCATATGATACATACTTGATCTATATTGTGCAACCATCTCTGTTCTTCGAGGAGCCAAGGAATGTAAGTTTGTTTGGTGACAACCTCCGCATCAGGTGGAGAACCATGGAGAGTAGGTTGGATGTTGTATGCATTATGGTTGACTCCCCATGCTGAATCCTTGAAGAGTTTTCTAGTTGCAGCTGCAGCAGCTTGAATGCTTAAAGTGGTCTTCTCGTCCATCAGTGCATTTGGTGGTAAATTCCCTAAAAAAATACTGTGAGGTACTGTGTACTGTGGAAGCCAATGTCATGTATCCAAAATATCTTGTGTAGCATTCCGGAGCACTGCTTGACATGTTTCTCTTGATGGCATCACATTGACATGAAAGACTACATGACACATTTTTTCCCATGCCTGCGTGAGAATCTTTTGAGTCTTGTCTGGCAATAATATACCAGTTATATTTGTGGTCATGCTATGTATGTGGCTACTACCTGTTGCTGTGGTAGTGGGGACAGCTTGATGAGAGGGTGAGCTGGTCACAGAAGGTAGATAGTGATTTGGAGGCGGCTGAGTTGTAATAGATGTTTCTGCACCAGCCTATAAAAAAGGAACTGGGGGTCAAATTTTCAGTAGACTTTATACAAAATGTTTACCCAGAATACACCTGTGATGATTACACTACTGTGGGCTTGCTCATCTTGACGTATGGGCACATAAGCTGGGATGAAACGCAGCCCAGTCACGGTTGCGGTAGACCGATGGTGGCATGCGGGTGGTCAGGTGATGTGAATCATTCGTATTCAATGGGTGTGGATGTTCTAAGAGTGATGGTGCAACTGGCTGCATAGCAGATCATTTGAGATACTGTTCAGTTGTAGAGGAGATATGGAAAGACTCAGAGGGAATTGATGACAAGTGTGGGGAAGACGAAGACGAGGGTGCTCACAAGACATTGGGATATGCATTGGTATGCAAGGGTTGAGATGGGAAAGACTCAGAGGGAAATGATGATGAGGGTGCCCACGAGGCATTGGGATATGCATTGGTATGTGAGGGTTGAGATGGGAAAGACTCAGAGGGAAATGATGACGAGGGTGCCCATGAGGCATTGGGATATGTATTGGTATGCGAGGGTTGAGATGGGAAAGACTCAGAGGGAAATGATGACGAGGGTGCCCATGAGGCATTGGGATATGCATTGGTATGTGAGGGTTGAGATGGGAAAGATTCAGAGGGAAATGACAACGAGTGTGAGGAAGACGAAAATGACAGTGCTCATGAGGCATTAGGATATGCATTGGTATGCGAGGGTTGAGATTGAGGGAATTCCGAGGGGATCAGTGGGCCCAATGGGGAGGATGGAGAGGGGAGACAGAAAGAATGATTTGATGATGGTCCTGATGAAGACAATGAAGCTCAAAGGGCACCAGAGTAGGGATCGCTATGCAGGGGCACTTGGGGCTGGTACATCTGGGAGTGCAGTCCTTGTTCAAAAGGATTCTCCACCACGATCTCATTCTGAAGACCATGGTGGGATAATGGATCATCAGTGGTGGTTGGATCAAATGGTTGCTTGACAGAGCAATTTACTTGACTTTTGTCTGGCCTCAAACACAGATTTAGGTTGCCATGGGGTTGTGCAATGCTCTGTCAACAAGTATAAAACAAGTCACAGGGGAGAGAGATGGACATACACGGAAGTTTGCCAAGGGCTGACAACATTCTTTTGGATGGTTAGCCATAACTCAATGCTGAAATGGTGAGAGGAGAGTTCGATGGCCACTAAATATATTTCACCCTAGGTTGAACACGTGTGAAAGGATACAAATTGAGGAATGGCAATTAAAGGGTTACATATAGACAGATATACAGTGCAAAACAGAAGCCATGAGGAGACAATATATGTACACTGGATGGCTGTATTAAAACAGGGTTAGGGAAGTCCAGACAATATAGAAATCAGATCACTTACACAAGTCAAGATCAATAGCCATCAAGTGGCTGCCTGCCTCATTCACCATCAATGGCCTTCAGCACAGGCTCCACATCTTTACAAAAGATAGAACCTTCTTCATAATATCAACCCCATGTTTGGTATCTGAAGGAGAGGTGATGTTCAACGCGTGGTTTCTGGCTTGCTCTACCATAACCGAAAGCTCGGTGACATCACAATCTGCCGCATGGGCAGTAGTAGAAAGCTGATCACCATAATACAGCTCATCCTCCTTGAGGTCAGGAAGTCCCCAATCTGTATATATCTGGTGCCAAAAATTGTATTCTGACTTGTTGAGAGTGTGTGCAGCTTCAAGGTGGTGTTTAATTTCCTCAAGCGTGCAGACCCTGTGTTTCGTCCATTCAAGGTCCCATATAGTGAGGAGTAGTTGATAACGGCTCATTTCTGCCATTGTGAACTTCTTGTACACTGCAGATCGAAGAACATGATTAGGCAAGACTGCAATGCCGTGTAGGAAAATTTGCAAGGCCTAAGGAGCTAGGATTAACATCACAACATAAAATTGAGTATATGAGTCTGCAGAATTTTACCTCAGATGGGCTTAGCACTTTGTTTGAACAGTCAGTGCATGGGCCATAACTTCCCACTAAAATTGTGTGAGGGTGCTGGTGGGAAGGCTGGAGCTTGGGGTGCTTTGGATAAGGGATAAAACATGCTTTGGCAGCAGAGTCTTTTGCTGAAGACATGTAAGGCTCAAAATCCATAGGATCACTGTGATTATCGTAGAACATCAAAGAGCTAGTGGGGCTGGGCCACGGAGATTGTTGGGATTGTTCAGCTGTGACATGGGCCATGTCGACGATATGTATCAACACTACGAGCTGAGAATGCCTGAGTGACAGAGCAATATGGAGTTCTAAAGGCCCCATAGGTCACCATCCAGCAAGCAACAGCACCCTCCAGTTGAAGATGGAGAGATCCAGCAGACAAGATGGGTGGGGGCAGACCGATTATATGCCATTTAATGATATATGTCCTCTACAGTCCGACCAAGAGTGAGTAAAATTCATTTGGTTGAAGTTCAACTCATGTCAGTTCTCACCATCGCAGATTTATATGCCCATTATGCTCAGTGCCTTTGCCTTTGATCGATTTTGTTTGGTTGCACCTCAATAACAACCACACTCCAAATGAAACCCAATTTCCAGCTTCTCCAGGCTTTTCTGCTCAGCAATCTACCTCTCACCAGGGCTGTTATCATCTGAATTCAGTATACATCTATGGTAAAGCACAGAACACGCTTGAGCATCTAGCTGCAGAATCCACCTAACAGGACAAAGAGATTGGATGAGCATGTCAAAAAAATATCTATTATCCCTTCTCAGACAAAGGTGAATGGGAGCTTGGGAAATTTATGTGCGAGAACCTGAATGAAGGACAGATAACCTGATTCTTGAAGCTGGAATGGGTAAGCAATATCTCTCTTGCTTATGCTCTTAACTAGCAGTGGTTCTGATAAAGCTCAGTTCCAGACAAGAGTCAAACCATCTTTCAAGTCTATTGATGAGCTTTTCTCATGGATGAACACCTTACCTCAAGGCCGCGGTGGCGTTGCATGAAGATTGAGATGGATGACTACGTCACACCAATCCAGTCTATCTACTTTGGTGAGATGTGCTCGAGGTCACAGAGATGATTTTTGGTAACCCGATCTTCCAACAACATATGTGTCTAGATCCACACGAAGTATATACTGGACATAATGATTGTGAATACACCAAGTGAATGTCCTCACAAGAGGCATTCAGGATACAGGTAAGCCAGGCCTTTTCTTTCTCCTTTCTATGCTCAACACATTATCAGGACTCCCTTCCCATTGGGGCTACAATGGTTCCCATCATACTTGCTTCTGACAAAACACCTGTTACAAGACACACTGGAAGCCTCGAAATACATCTGTTGTTCCTAATGATCAGAAACATTCGCTCCAATCTCTGTATGAAAGCAACCGCTCATGCATGGTCTTGTATCGTGTACATGCCCATGATTCGGTTTGTTACCCACAGTGACTACTCTGGGGTCCTCCAAGCCAGGCTCTGGCACCATTGTATGGACATTGTATGCAACTCTTTGAAATCAGTTGCTGCATGAGGTGCATATATGGCTGATTCTGGCAGATTCCAATGTTACTGCTTTACACCCCTCACCGGGTACATAGCCGATCTGCTGGAACAGCTCATGGTTGCATGCGTTGCACAGAATGCATCACCTGTAACGCTTGCCACCAAAACTGACTTCTCTTCTGCCACCCCATGTCCACTCCGCTCTGGGCTGCACACTCTCCAACAAATACACCACCTTGCTTCCCGTATCAATCCTTGGAAGGTTCATGAGTTTCTGGTGGCCGCCAAAGAATTATTTCTTAGTGATATATACCTCCCTTTCTGGAGGGACTGGTGTTTCGCTGATCCTGTAAAATTCCTTATGCCCAAAATCCTTTATATGTGTCAGAGTCCATATTTCTCCTTGTTGAACTCCAGTGGAGATCTGGAGGGATTGAGGTTGATGGACCGAAGTCCAGAGGTAGTCCAAGTCCGAAGGTATTGGAACGAAGTCCATTCAGAGATGATAGATAGGGGCTCCGACATTTGTCACTGACTAGCAGTGATGTCTGGAGATGACAGAGGATGGAAGGACCAAGGAGCGGAGGGGGTGAGGACATCGGCGCAGGACTTATGTGTTGTGCCCTTGCCAGACTCACGGGTCCTCGTATTTCAGAGGTTCAGAGATTTCAGGAGGAGATGGGAAGATCATAGGGAAGAGCGAGATTGGAAGTAATAGGGCTTTAGTTGATTTTTGTACTGAAGGTACGATAGAGAAGTACAGGAGTATATATACGATAGAGACCTGGAGGAAGTCTGGGTCCGAAACTACTGCATGAAGGCAATGTACATAGGAATGACTGATGGAGGCAGAACATAGTCAGAACAGGCTGTACAGACTGGTACAGGGAATGCAGACTAAGACTGAAGGAGATTAATAAAAGGTACAAGTTCAGAGATGTAACTCTGTGGATGTCCAATGGATCTGTACAAGTCTGAGTTTTCAGGATAGGGGCTAATCTCCGGAGTTGAACTCCTAAAGGAACTCTCCTAAGATGGAGATGAACTCCTGAGGGTGGAGACAAACTCCTAAGGAAGGAGATAAACTCCTAAGGGAGTTCTTTGAAGGTGTGACCTTACTCGAGGAGTTTAGTGGAGTTGGCCGGAGGTGTATGAAGATGTACAGAGGTGACCAAATAGGGGTTGGAATGGGATATGACAATATGCTGCATAAGTTCTTCTTCGATCACATTCTCAAATGGTGCAAAGAAGGACTGGGTGCAGACGAGCTTGATGCCCACTATGAAAGTCAGCATAAGCAGGTTGGTACACGCCATTTCTCCCATGGTGTCTTACACATTAAACAGATGACCAGCCAGGAGCACCAGAACATGCAACAAACAATTGTTGCAACTATTGCTGGACCGGTCTCATCAGATTTCATCTGTGCTGTTCGAGCTGCTGTTGACTTTATCTACAAGGCCCAAGCACCCTCATTCACCAATTCATTGACCACTTTGAAATCTCAAAACTTGAACTCTTCCATAGCTTTGCTCCTACAATTCGTAATGCCGGCACTCCCATTCAGTTCACAGCAGACGTTTCTGAGCGGCTTCTCATCACACACTGCAAAAATCCCTTTGAGCAAATGAGTCACCAACATCATACATTTTCCCAGCATCTGAGATCATCCGCCTTCTGAATCGGGAAGAACGAATGTGCCAATTCCACCTTTTCACCCTACACTCTTGATGTGGTGCCTCACTCAAGAATTTCATTGACCAGGAATTTGACAAAATGGCTGACCTAGATCCAATGCTGGCATGGATCTTATGGGTTTGACCTGAAGACTATGTTTCTTTCTCACAAGGCCACTGTATTCACAATCACTTCCTCAAAGGTATTGTCTCTGACGATACTTGTGTTGCAGCTCACATCACTGTCAATCCACACCAGAGAAACAAAACACTGGCATGGGTCTCCTCGACATACCAGCTGCCCAACCTCGCAGCAGCAGTTCTTTTTTTCATCTCACAACTTGGTTTCTTGTTCTACAGAGACATGGTCAACATTTGGAATGCATTTCGACTTTAGCTGGTATTGGCATTTTGATGGAACCAAGGTCATGCCTAGTCAACAGGTACAGGCATTGCCTCCATCTCCGAGTTTTGCACTCAGAAAATGTAACACTATTCTACTCTACAACCCCAGTGAGGAAGGTAGGCTCTTTTCTTCTTACTATGGCATGCTTCCACTAGGATTGAATTCTTCCTCAGCTCTTCCTCTCATAGTGCAAGTCCATGTTGTTTTTGCTTTCTATGAGATGAAGAAGGATCTTCTGCCCATAGCTTTGAAGGAACCCTTACTTTATGTTGAATTCTTTGAGGTATTTGGTGGTCCTGATGACACAATGAGGATGTATTGATTACGATGCAAAGTTGTTCATGGTCCTGGTGGTCATCCCCAGCATGCAGCAGCGATAATCCCTATCACAGCTGTGATGCATGCTGTGGAGCTGATTCCAATTTATGGTGCCAGACACAATTGTCAAGCCATGACCAATATTTCTTTAGAGATGTATGACAAATTTTATCTCAATAATTACTCTGACAAGGAATGGTATCATACAATGTCTCAGGAATATCTATAGCTCTTTAATTACATGTCTCTCTTGACTGATGCCAAGGCTGATCGTGGCAATCATATCTTGATATGATGCTATCTTACTATCTAAGCCATGATTGTGCCCAAGCTACCTGATCAGCATCTTCACCAATCAGCATGCTTGTTCCCACAGAATGTAAGCCTCTGTAATTTGCTAAACCTCTACCATCGCCTTTTTCATTTCAGCTGTTTTGCAGATGTAAGGTAGGACAAAATTGCCATGGATGATAAATGACTTTTGATGATGAAAAAAAAAAAAGATCTTTTGCTCTGGGCCAAGCCATGTTGTCCTTGAATTTCTCATGTGCTTTTATAAGGCATCAATAGTAGCAAAGCCTTGGATCTTGGGACATTTGGTGTGGGAACAGTAGCATAGGAAAGTTTCATTTTCATGATGTGTTATGACAATGTCCTTTCCATCATAAGCAACAAAGGATACTGTCTTCACACACTTCTTCCAATGCTTGTCATGCAGGATCTTGTTATCAAAGTTGAGACCACATTCTTTGCAGAAACAAGGCATAATGATGTGCTAAAGATAATGAAAGATTGATGATGGTGGTTGATGGTCAAGAGGCAAAATAGAGTTCTTCCCACAAGTTTGATTTATATATTAGTGTTTATTTCTTGTTTTTATTTCTATAAGTTTCTATTAATTGGTCTATTCGAGATACAGTAGTTTATAAGAGAAAGGATACTGTTGTTGTGTGCCTTTATGGCTTATCTAGAACTCTAGATTATATGGCATGATCACCAGAAGATATTTGTTGCAAAGTCATGAAAGACTTGAAATCACCTAAGCTTATAAAGCAGTCTATCCTTGTATTGCATATGCCCTGTGAGACATGGCATGAGCATCTAACCTAGAGTTAGATTGGTTGATGCTTTGTCTATAATGTTTTAGTGAGGGTGGCATAATCTGATGTCATGTTGTGAAATAGAAAAGACCCAGTGGGCTATGAGCACTTCCATGGCTGTGAGGCCCTTCCATCCAAATAAGGGGAGCACTTCCATGGCTGTGAGACACTTCCACCCTATTAGAGACATATGAATCATTCACACACTACTGTGATGTGATCAAATGTTGTCATCATGGTTTATCATGGTCATGGTTTGAGAAGGTGAAAGAAGAGGAGATGGAGCAAGAAGCATTGGAACAGCTCAGGGAACATTATGAAGATATGATGGAGGCCTATCTGGAAGGTGGGGATGAGGATGAGGAGACAGATGATCTATATGACATAACAGTTTAAACATTCATGTGAAAACAAGTTGTGGTAGACATTATGCAAAGAATGAAAATCACTGAATGAGATAATGATGACATTGGTGGATGGTGCCAATTGCACTGGTGGGTCAAGTCAAGATGCTGAAAGTGACCTGTCAAAGAATAGCTAGGACTACTATCATATACTGTTACTGCACAGTATACATCATACTAGTGGATCATGCCACGTTGCTGCAATTCATGAGTATGATCTTTTGTATTCATGGTACATAAATATAAACACATATATATATATATATATAAGAAATTCTGATTAATTGCTTTTTGTTCTCATACCATTACCATCACCATCACCATTGCTGCCATTATGCCTTCTTACATTTGTGAATCTTGTGCTTCCAACTTTGATGAGAAAAATCTATACATCAATCATTACAAAAAATGTGTCACAACAGTAACTGTTACAGCCTATTCAGATGAAAAAGTGACACTCCATTGCAACGAGAACAAAGTGTTCCTTTGCTACTGCTCTCATTCAGCCTGTCCCAAATTAGCTGGATTCATGAGATCAGAGGGTCTGCTAAAGCATATGAAGAAACTGAAAACCACTTGGATTGGTGCTGCAAAGAAGGTAGACATTTTATACTGCAAATAAATGTTTTGCCCACATGATTAGATCTAATGTGAATGAGAAGCATAGATGTGGGAGATTAAATACGCATGTGTGAATAGAAGTGTTGAAGCGGATATAAAAGGAATGCATGTGAGTGCATGAAAGAAATAGATAGGGGTTAAGAATGAAAGAAAAACAATAAGTCCATTATGCTTGAGTAGTGGTCATAACACTTGGTATCAGCAGACAAGTCTTTGACCTCTCACTGGCACAACATGCTGGCAGACCTAGGACGGTGCAAGACCATTGCACGAATCGTGATTAATGAAGCACACATTCCACTCAATATTAGCAAGAGTTATTGCAAGACCCTCAGCTTCTTTTATGACATTCACTCTGAACCTGTCCCCTTGGTACTTCTTAGTGCCACACTCCCACCTGCACTTGCATGCCCACTCACAATGACATACCAACTGCTTTCCACCACCATGACCATCAGACAAGGCACCAATTGTCCCAAGCTCAAATATGTGCTAGAAAAGGTTGTGAATGATACCAGTATCATTGAGCATGCAAACACCATTATTCAGGAACATCAGAGGACTTGGGAGTCTTGTGACCGTGCCCTGATCTTTGTCCCTTCCATTCCATTGACATGTGCCTTACTTAAGCTGGCCAAAGACCAAGGATAGCATTATTACATAGGGGACACAGACCTACCTAGACTGGACGCAAGGCAGAAAAAACAAGATCATGGTTGTCACATCTGCCTTTAGCACCGGCAACAACAACCCCCATGTACGCATAGTGATGCATGCAGACAAGCCATATGATATGCTGGAGTTCATTAAAGCCCAAGGTTGTGTAAGGTGAAATAGATAATCTGCCACATCTATATGCTGGTTGCTCACAGACACTGGAAAGAGAGCAATAAAAAAGACCAGGACAAGGACATGGTGAGCCTCGACATCGTGGAGGTCGACAAATACGTTGAGCGATTTTAGAACGAATTGATTCTCTGGTCAGTCCCCCTCTTTCTTTGCCCATCTCTAGCAGACACTGATGTGTGGAATTTTTCACCTCAGATTTTACATAGTTATACCACATGTATGTCTGTAGTAGATAGCATGGACAATACTACTACTCCCTTTCCCTTCTCCATGTGTGATCACTGTAAAAAGCAAACAACAAAGGGTAAAGGAAAAGAAAGAGAACATGACAACCACCTCCCACCTCCAGACATGTGGCTCCTCAATTCAGGAGCATCATCTCATTATATCAATGATCTAAACAATCTCGTTGAGTATGCTGAGTTTACTCAGCCCACCTTTTCACAAACGGCCAATGGCCATGCACATATCCTAGGCAAAGGAACTGCAATTATTCGCTTCCAAGGTAGACTTATGCGGTTATCGCTGGTCATTTATATGCCTACATGCACAGTAAAGCTCATTTCAATGGGTATCCTACTTACCAATGCCTGCATGACACTTCAGACCACCCCTGGTCACATCAACATTTTTTATAAGTGTACTAAGCAAATAGTACTGGGTTTCCATTCTCATGGCGACACCATGTACTGGATATGTGCACCCACCGTTCGTCCTCATGCCAACTTATTGTCAATGGCCTCTGTGGACTATGAACTACTCCACCACCGATTAGGCTGCCCATCGCACAATGTGCTCTGTGCTGCTAAGAAGCACATTAAGGACTTTCCAGATGTCGAAATTCCGTCCACCATTCCTATATGCTCCAGATGTGAGCTTGGTAAACAACCCAACCATACTTTTCCTCACAGCGAGAAGCACGCAAGCACTCCCTTTGAGTTAATTCATTCTGACCTAAAGTCATTTGAAATCGAATCGTATCACAAGTACAAGTACACTGTTGTCTTCTATGATGACTATGCATCCATGGCTTGACTGGTCCTCATTAAAACAAAGAATCAAACACTCAAAGCAACCAAGCAGTTTCACACCTACATACATACTCAGTTCAACACCATGATAAAACACTGGTGCTCTGATGCAGGAGGAGAATATACCTCCAAAGCCTTCACTGAGTATATGCGCAATAACGGCATATACATACAACAATCTGCCCCCTATGCTCACCAGCAGAATGGATGCACAGAACGTCTAATGCGTACCATAATGGACAAGGCACAACCTATGTGATTGCACACTTGTCTGTCCAATTCCTACTGGGAGTTCGTGGTACTCCATGCACTCCACATATATAATCACACCCCTTCTGCTCGGCTCAACTGGAAAATGCCATCCAAGATGCTCACAGGTGAAAAGCCTACTTTTCACATCTCCAGGTCTTTGGTTGTGGCGCTTATGTCCACATTCCGGTAGAGATTCGCAAAGGCAAATTGCAGCCTAAATCACAATTGATGATCTACCTGGGCATATCCACCAGTAGTGATTCAAACTACCTATTCATGCACTCTAATAACACACTATATATGTCAGCTCATGCCATATTTGATGAGCACCTCTTTCCCAGGTGTTCTAAGGCTCAGCCACACCGACTGGTTAACCACCTGCTGCGTTCTCACTCTCATGATGACGAGTCCTCCAACTCTGATTCTACACCCTCGGACTTGGAGTTGGATGTGGAACTTGCTCCTCCTACTGTCCATCCTCGTCACCAGGTGGCTCTGCAACCTAACACCCCGCCTCTGCCTCCTCCTCCAGCAGCTCCTAGAGCACCTACATTGCCCCTGGCACTTCCAGTTACACCTCCTCCTCATCCGCCACTGCCCCTGCCTGCTCGCCCAGAACACCCACAACCTGAGCACTGTGCCCCCTTCTGCCCCAGAAACATTTATGGGGAACACCACAAACCACTCAAGTAGCTCCATGACATTGAGTGCACCTCTGACTGATGCAGACTCATTGGGGAAGCACTGGCTGGACCATCAGATTCACCCATTGTCCCTGGTGGAATGCCTCCATCCCTGACTCCGTCAGAAGATGATGTGGAGCATATAACCAGGGAAGGGGGAGACACTTTGGTTTCATACCTCTGCAGCTGTGCCTTTCTGCTGGAAATGGAACAGTCCAATGTGAACTATCATGAATGGACATACCGCAACATTCTCAAACTACCACAAGATGAGCAGATCCTCTGGCATAAAGCCTGCCATGATGAGTTACAAATACTCAAAGATCAAAAGGTCTATGAGATTGTGGATTGACCTGAAAACAAAAAGATCATCAAGAATTGATGGGTCTTTGATGTTAAAACTGATGGAAGAAAGAAAGCCTGGCTTGTTGCCAAGGGCTTCTCCCAGGTAGAAGGGATTGATTTTGATCAAATATTCTCTCCTGTTGTGCACTTTGAGACAGTGTGGTGCATGCTCACCCTCTCAGCAATAGAGAACTGGTATATTACTGGTCTCGATGTCCAATCCACCTACCTATATGGTAAACTGGATGAAGAACTTTACATGAACTTCCCTGAAGACTTTATGCCCCCTCATCTCAAAGGGAAGGTCTTGAGATTACTACGTGACTATATGGCCTTCAACAAGCAGGATTAGCTTGGTGGCACGAACTCGACAAATCCATGAAAGAACTTGGCTTCACACGTCTTGAAACAGATGCTGGCCTATTCATCTATCACAAAGGCAAAGAGCTCATCCTAGTGATTATCTATGTAGACAATGCCATCTTCTGCAGCTCCAACAAACCTTTCATAGACAAGGTTAAAGCCGCCTTCATGAAGAAATGGGACTGTCACGACTTAGGAGAAACACACGAATTTCTAAGAATGAACATATGTCGAGATGGTCAAACAATTAAAATAGACCAATGAGAATACCTCGACATAGTCATTGAGTGATGCGGTATAACTAATGCAAAAATCGCCAACACCCCTCTCCCTCAGGGTTATTACCCAGAGAAGAACGAATCCCCTGTCACAGAACTTCAGATGCGATTCCAGACAGTGATCGGATTGTTACTGTACCTCATGATTGGTACAAGGCCTGACATCTCTTATGTGGTTACACAACTTGCCCACATGTCCGCCAACCCATCAAGAGCACCTGAATAAAGCTCTATACATTTGCCGGTACCTATTAGGCACCCGAGACTACTCTCTCATATATCAAGGCAAATCCGGTAAAGGCATCATTGCCTGCACCAACTCTGATTGGGAATAAGACAAAGTCACATCTCACTCACAAATAGTGTTTCAAAGTCCAGTCCAGGACTGGACTGGACTGGTCATGCAACTGGACTGCAGTTGCAGTTGCCTACCTTTGAGCATCATCAGACCAGTTGCAACCAGTTGCAACCGGTGTACAGCCACATTTCCTAATTAGTACTATCACCCCTAATTTATTCAGAATTTCTAGCAATTTATTTCAATTTTATTCACTCATATAGATTTGATGACATTT
>JBBPJQ010000316.1:0-29487 GCA_038088795.1 Boletus rex-veris
GGAATGGGGAATGACGACGTACAAGGAGGGCTGGTACGTACTTTTAGAGGGTTCGGACGACGCGGGTTTGGGTGGTTGGCTTGAGCTGGGATTGCTACTCGACGTCGACGCGTATCCACATGCTGACAAAAGAGAAAGCGTTGTGCGGAACGTCGTTCGTGCAGGGGCAAGTAGAGACATGCTAGAGTGTGTATGAAAACGAAATTGGACGAGTCGCGACTTCGGGCGTGACACCACGCGAGCGTTTTACACCCGCAAAGGGAGAAAAAATATGTATGCGAATGTACAATAGATACAAGAAAAACTATGGCCAGCGACACAGGCCGGCACGATCACCCAATAGTACCATCTACTACCTAGGTTGAATGCCCGTGTCTCTCTTTCGTCAATGAGTGACCCGTTCGCCATCGCTCAAAACAACCCAGAGCCAGGGAACAATTGTGACTCCTCGTTTGCATCTCGGTCATCCTCTTCGTGATCAGCGTGAACGGAGGGCTCTAGCTCGGGGGAAAGACTATAGGGCGTGGCCGGGTGCATTTCTGGGGGATGTTGTTCCTCGTGCACATATGGATCAAGTTCAAACGGATCAATATCTGTGTCCGGTGTCGCCGGTGGAAGTGACTGTGTTGGCTCTGGAGGAGCAACAGCCTGAATGGTGCGTGCCGGTGGAGAAACATTGTGCGACAGAGACATTGGAAGAAGTGTGACTGGAGGGGGAGAGGACATGGGCAACGGCCGAGTTTTGGCTGGAGCATTGTACTGCGGCAGTGTTTGCGTGGCTGGTTGAGGTGGCGGTGGCGTTACAGTACTTGGGGGCTTGGGTTGGAGATCGTACTCAAACTATAGCAGGGAAGTGAGAATGAGGCCGTAAAACCGAACAAATTCCACCTCACCGCCGCAAAGACTTCTTCCCTCCGTTTCTTACCCTCATCCTTGTCAATGCAGTAGCAGAGGTACAGGACATCCGCACTGGAGCGTGGTTAGCGACATGCCGGAGAGACAACTAAAAAAAGCTCACGTGTCCTTCACAAGACCGACACAGAACAAACCAACGAGGGCGGTCACGCCACCAGCCAACACAGCAGCACCCAAGGCAGAATTTGGAGCGCTCAAGGTATGAGCCACGAACAGATAGGTCATCAGCGCAAACGGAAACGTAAGCGTCAGCGGCGTATACGTGAGCATCGTGAGTTGCGCTAAAAAATAGATCAGTTTTTAATGATCGTGAGACGGATGAGTTGAACTGACGTACGCTCGGTCTTAAACTTCCGTCTGAAGCGCCCTGCTCCTGGAGATTCTACAGCTGCTGTGAGAGCACGTGCTCGTCTTGCGCTCGGCAGGAAGGGATCACCGGTAAGGCCGGTATACACCAAAGCATACATGCTAAACGACGTGGTCACGCTTTCCAAATAGCTTACTGCCATGCCCGCACCGATCGTGAGTGGTTGAAGCCAGGGTCGGAGAACGAGCGGGAAGTATGAAGGCAGAAGACGCAATGCGATCGTCAAGAGTGTGAGGATACGAATACCAGCCATGATAAGGGCACTCAGAACGATCGACCCCAGAGATGGATAAGTAGCGCGAATGATGGCAGCGTGAATAACGTGCGTGTCCATGGGAGGTGGTGGGGTTTGACCTGGGCTGAAGAATGTGGCGAGTGAGGAAAAGAAGGGGGCTTGACAAAAGAGACACTCACTCTGCATAATACCATGCACCAATCACTCCCGCACAAGTAGTGCGTAGAATACCCCGTGCAACACCCCAACTCCAGAGCCACACCCCAACGGTGCCAACGATGGCCCAATCTGCCCATTCCTGGATGCGCCATTCAGACTGGCCTTGCGGGAAGTAGCCCATTAACAAGAGACGGAAAATGAGTGTGACGAAAGGGATCGAGGCGATTAATGTTATGAGAAGCATGGCGGGAGAAAGTGCCATGAGAAAAAAATTGGACATGAGAAGTCGCGACGAGAGGTCAAGAATGGACGATGCGGAATGAATCTTGCGAGGAAGATCGATTAGACGTCGAGCTGTAAGTATTGAAAATACGAGGGGGACGATAGCAAACAAGCGTAATCTATGTTTCAACTAAGTCGTGACTTTTAGACGATGAGGTGACAGACGACTCACCCAACGCTTTCACCCCATGTTGGCTCCTGATCACTGTCCCACATAAAACTGCCAACAAAGGCCCATATTGCAGAAATGAAGAGCGTGACTGGTATAAATACTGAGGTGACGACCATGACAGGTTTGACGAACATCCGCAACAGGAAGATGTGTGCATAAGCAACGGCGGCGCTGACGAATGTCAAGATGGTGAGTAACGGTACTGTGTGCAGTAGAGTGAGGTATGGCAAAGGTCGTCCCTCTATTTTCTTGGGCAATTGCGCAACGAACATGAGCAAGAGGGAGAAAAAGAAACATAGTATGACACCCATGCACCATAGAATAGTCCAGTGCGAATCGTTAAACTTCCGACGAGCGCGTGAGATATGACGAGGATCCGGCAGCGAGAATACGTCAATTGGGCGAGTGGTACCATCTCTCGGCAGTAGGGATTGAGTCAGAGATAAGGACACCGCTTCTCGGGAATGAGGAGGTGGAGGGGGTGGAGGCGACTGCGAGGGCATGGAAGGTTGTATGGGTCGATGTGACGGACCCGCTATGGGACCTGTTGAATCGAGGGAGGACCTTGAAGGAGAGGGTGAAGAAGCGCGGAAACGCCGAGGAGGTGATGCCTGGTGAGCGAGCCAGCCCTTTGGAAAGTCCTGGGATTCCGCCTGACCGTAGTCAGATGCTATCAGCGGCACCGACTGGGAGGCGTGTCGAGAGGCCCCTGGCGGCATATCTTCTTCGTCCAGACGGAGATATGGATCCTCTTCAATTTCATGTATTCGGCTCCTATGATCACCTCTGCCTGACATCCCGCCCGTATGACCACGTAGATGAGGATCGTCTAGGTCGTCGAGCTCGCTGTTGTGGACGTTGCTTGCACGAGACCCCTCGTCGGTGGTGAATGAAAAGAAAAGAGGCTGCGAGGAAGATAGACTTGACTCTGGATTCTGCTGCTGCAACAAAAACTGCGAGGCATACTGCGCAAACGATTTTGCCATCTCCAACTCGCCCCGCTCGCAAAGACGAACGCAGCTGCCCAGAGATTTGCGGAGCCGTCGTGGACTGCGTCACTTTTAAAAGTAAAAGAGGCCCTGGTAAATTCGCTCAACAACCTAAACCTTGGCTTGCGTACCCATCCGCTTGTGTGAATCTCTTTCCTAAACAGGATCACACACCCCTCCTCCTTAGTACAGTACGTAGAGGAAGCATGCCACTGGATCATCCAGTGTTTTTCAAACTCCAGTCGGTACCGTACTGAGGAAAAGTTTTATTACATGCTACATGACCATGTGTGAACAGACGACCCTTGGCTGGTCATTCACTTCTAAATCATTTCCGTTGACGTATTCTCGTTCCCCCCGAAGTCTGAACGTCGCCGCTGTACACCGTCTTGCGATCC
The DNA here is from genome assembly GCA_038088795.1 of Boletus rex-veris. Taxonomy (NCBI): domain Eukaryota; kingdom Fungi; phylum Basidiomycota; class Agaricomycetes; order Boletales; family Boletaceae; genus Boletus; species Boletus rex-veris. The sequence goes on from JBBPJQ010000316.1 coordinate 3,518, forward strand.
ACCGAGTACTCCCGCAAGAACAACGTCAAAATGAAACCAGCCCCAGCGAATACCGTCATCACTATCCATATCATTGCGATCGAACGCGCCCACGCGTGTTGCACAGCATGACGAAGAGCGACGTCCTGTCCGAGTTCAGTGCTGTCAGCCAACAACGACAAGAGAATAACATGTAGTGACACACAGGAATCAAGTGGATCATGCCGATGTTATCGTTGAGTACTGTCATGTTGTCACCAAACCCGAGGCTAGTGAAGTTTGGGATAGCCGCAAGCTTCCGGGGAAGCACGCTGGCGATGATCGCCTCGCCGATGGCAAGCCCTACGGCACCACCCAGCACGCTGAAAGCTCAGTCGTATCTGTCAAATTGAACACAAAAGAAATGGTCGCTCACCAAAGGAACATCAAGGTGTTCGTCGCAGTAGCCATGTCTTTCAGAGGCATTGCTGCCTGAAGTACTACCATCGGAACCTGGAATACACAGCCTGCACCAATTGCTGCCACCAGAGGAAGAACCTCTTTCTCGACACTTTGAACCATTGAGCATCGTAAAGTAACTCGACAGAAAAGAATGAAACATACGTGCTCGAGGTGTAGTCCAGTATTATGAAGAGACCCAGACCGACGGTTAACAACATACTCCCGAACCAAATCAATGGGAGATTTTTTCCCATCTTTGAAACAACGAATCCAGAAATGATGCAGGATGCAGAAGTCATGAGTATGTACGGAAGTATCCTGAATACAAAGGGTGAGAAGGTCTTAGACGCGGGCACAAGGAAAATAGGTACATGATGCCTGCACCAGTAGCCGAAGCACCAAGGACTGGATAAGTGTTAGACAATTATCCACAAGCGACAAAATTAGGAAGCAAGACCTTGGTAGAACACTGGAAGGTAACTAGTAATTGAATTAGCGCGACGCCACCGAGACTTGGATCGGGGGTCTGTGCTCACAATACTGTCGGAAAGTAAGCGGCGTGTTGAAGAAATGTAGCTGCTAAAATACATCCAGTGGTTCGTGTCTTTTGCAAGACTCAGAACAGCATGCAAAGCTCAAGCCTAAAATTCACCTTGAATAAACGAGGAGGGAGGATAGCCGCACGATTTGTAAGTGCTTGATGGACCCCGCCGACAACAAGCAGAGTGGCTCCCGCTACGAGCATGCCGATTGTCCGGGGTTCTAACCCTGTAAAAGTCAAGAATTCCATTGGTCAACTGGATGGATACATCAACAAAGGTGACTGACAGCTCTCTTGACCGAAGTTGAGCCCTAGGAGGAGGCAAGCAACGCCTGCAATCAGACTGAAAAGTCCGATAAAATCTAGTTCGGCAATCTGGTCACGAAGTGGGAGTTTGGGAGGTGGATGAACGTTAAGGAAGATAAACAACAGTAGTCCTGCAATTCCGCCGATAGGCCTGAAACTAGTGATTAGATATGCTGAATTGGATATTGCCGTGGCACGTACAAGTTAATGAAGAAACACCATCTCCACGAAACGTGTTGCGCTAAAGCCTGGCAGATCCAGTTGTTTTGTCAGACATTTAAAAGTAAAATGGCATAAGCCTACGCCACCAAGAGGCGGTCCAACCAGACTGACCAGGAGAACGTTAGCAGATCGAAACGGGAGACGTGCAACAGGATTACCTCGAAATACCATACGTAGCACCGGCTAAACCACCATAACGCCCTCGGCTACAAGATCGTCAGATCAATGGGGGAGTGGTCCTTTTTTTATCCTTGTATGCCTACTCTTTCAACGGAATGATATCCGAAATAGTTATCATTGAGAGTTGCATAATGCCGCCGCCACCTATCCCCTGGACCGCTCTGCAGACGATCAACCAGGTCATGTTTTGTGCGGCGCCGCAGAGCGCTGATCCGGCCTGTCATGGCGACATGAGCAAGAAGGGTACACATGCGATAATCCAGGAAGACAGACCAAGAACACGATGATACTTGAATAGAGGACTGGTTTTCGCCCTAGTGCAATGCGTAAGGAACGTCTTCTGAGTGCATCATCGATGAGAAACCTCACCAAACATATTAGACAGTTTTCCGTAGAGTGGGCTGAACGTGCCAGCTGCGAGCATGTATGCGCTGGCGGAACCATATGTTAAACTCACGACTCGATAATGAAATACGTGTCACACCTTCCAACCCAGCTGTAATTGTTGCCCCCCTGAAGGCGAGCTACGATGGTGGGGAGTGCGGTTGCGACGATAGTCTTGCAATCCCCAGTATTAGACCTACCCTACGGTGAGGAAACCTGACCTACCTGATCCAGCGCTCCAAGGAACATCGTGCAGACAAAAGCGAAGCTGACGATACCTAGCCTGTTCTTGGGCAGAACATGTTCCTCGTCTTGCCTCCAGGAATGACCTGGCTCCTTCCGTCCTACAGCAAGTTCTTCTTGGTGGGAAGGCGTGGATGGCATGGTCTTGGAGGATCTTAGTCGACTAAGGGAACTGAACGAAACGTAAAACTTGAGGAAGCTAAAAGTCATAGAGTGGGGTTGAGATCGGTTGGCTGAGGGGTCGTTTTCCAGTGTTTCGACAAGCTGGCAGATCCGTGGCCGACGCTTGACGAGAAGTGACAGGTGGTGATCGTTGATCGCCGTGCAATAAGTCTCATACTTCTGATCACCGCAACACACGCGACAACCACGTATGGCCTTCTCGGTATCCACGAGCTGCTCGCCCTTGTATGGTCACTTCCATGGTGCAATTTGACATTGGACTATCTTCTCTGAAAAGCCCTCATGTCCCTATACCCATTCTCGTGCTTCGGCTTCGCATGCTGAGTGCAGAAACGCTTATCAGTGTCGCTTCTGACGAAACACATTCACCTAAATACCACCACTGGGCAGTGAGTGCACGTGTGGACTGTCAGTCGATAGATGGCGTGTGCCAGATGCCAGAATGTTGACACAGCCCATCGGGACAGTCCCTTATTATCGGGGTAGTGGGCCCAAGGCGCCTGCATTGTCCTCAAGGCCACCTCACCAGCCAGATGCACAGCGGGCTCGTTTTCAACGACCGGTTCGAAGGAAGCTTGTGTAACTGTGCATAGTACTGCATACAACGAAGTTTTACTACCAACCTTTGGGTGGAAGGAGTCATAGTAGACCCTTCTCGGGAGTGGGGGGTTTGTTTGACGTCTTTGCTCACTTCCGTGGGAGTCGGAGGATGCAAGGGGATAACTCAACCCGTCGTGAGCAGTAGACTTGTCACTTGAAGTGCCATGAATTTAGAAAGCTGGATTTCGCCGGGACTGAGCGCGAGCGCTGAGTCATAGTCTATTAGGCAAGCAGTCGATAATACGCTGAGTCATCGCTTAGGATTGTGTCATACCACGGTTCTTCGGGCACACCTATAGCTAGACCCGCAAACAGCAGTGACCATGATACCAGCATCATTTTCCTAACTGCAGGGGCATTTGGGCTTCGGGGCCCTTTTCGGGCCCAAGAACTCGGTCACCCAGAGTCACGATCATAGGGCGAGATACAACCGTTCAGATTACTACAGACGACAGACCCGGACCGTTCCGGGTCCAGGAACTTTTGATCGTATGAGAAACACTCACAACAATGCCAGTCAGTCGTTGAAACGTTGACCCAGCACCGACCACGTCAACTGTGTGCACGCAATGATACAGCAACCTCCCAACGCCCTATCGTTTCATTTCCCGACGCCAATGCCACGTTGACAGTGAATCATCTGGATTCTGGAACCACGGTGGTTTCATCGACCCATGTGTGAGGCATTGATTGTTGTGAGGGGAAATGGGGGATGCGTGCAAAATCCGGCACCAATACTTCGATCCACACAAAGTCAGACTTGATCAACATCATGATTAAACGTAAATCTTGCCTGATGTAGGAGCATCTATTACCATGCAAATCCCACCGTGACCTTCACAGATTACGACTACTACTCGGTATGGCGGCGTAGGTCAGTTTCTTCAAAGACTCCGTTCTACAATACACCAGAGGTATATTACATGTGTTGCTAATGTGCGAAACTACAGTTGTCCGTGTGCGATAACTATACGTGATATCTATGCGTTCCTGTGTGACGTGCCAAAACCATGCAGCGTTATGTCTCCCTCCTGATTTACTCTTCTGTTTCTGGCACCCCGGCATGTGCAACGCTATTCGCCGGAGTCATATCAGGGTCATCGTTCAAAGCTTTCAGTGCTTGCGGATCTCCTTCGGTCGGTGATTCTACCGCGCCTTTCTCAAGGTCACCAGGTGCCTTGGCTTCGCCACTCCGCACGACCTTACGTTCCAGCGAATACTCGCGTAGGAAAAACGTCAGGATCAGCGCAAAACCAGCTGCGGGCGTGGACATGATCCATATCGTGTCAATCGCTTGGGACCATGCATGCAACACAGCATTACGAAGGGTAATATCCTGATTCGATTTACTCAGGTTAGCAGCAACCCATCAGGAAACCAAGCGCCACCTCTTACAGAAATCAAATGGATCTTTCCGATGCTCGCGTTGAGGTCAGCAACCGAAGTGCCCAGACCGAGGCTGGCGATATTGGGGATACTCTTGAGTTTCTGAGGAAGGACGCTGGCGATGATGGCCTCGCCAACAGCAATTCCTACAGAACCTCCGACAGTCCTGTAAATGTCAATGTCTTTAGTAAACATCGATGACCTGGTGTTAGGCGAGCTTACCGAATAAACACGAAACCGCTTGAGGCGGTAGCCATATCCTTTAAGGGCATCGCTGCTTGGAGAGCGATTAGCGGTACTTGGAAAAGGCAGCCTATTCCAAGAGCTGCGATAAGAGGAAAAACTTCTTGCTCTGCGCTATAGATTGGCATGAGCACGACGAAAAGGAGTCGTAAAAGGAAAATGCATACAGGCTTGACGTATAATCCAGCATGATCATGAGACCCACGCCGAGCGTCATTACGGCGTACGCCACCCACATAATCAGTCGATATTTTCCTATCTTTGACAAGACCAATCCGGAAACGACAGCTACCAAGGCAGACCCGAGTGAGAAGGTGAGCATTCTATGTATATTGCGTGAGTCAACACCAAGATGGAAGAATGTAGTGCATACTTGACTCCGGCTTCAGTGGCCGATGCTCCGAGCACTGGCAGAAAGTCAGTTTTTGCATTCGTATAATAGGGAGGAAGACCAACCTTGATAAAACAAGGGAAGATAACTGGTTGTTAAGTTGAGTTATAACTCGTGACGTATAAACTTTACTACTCACTATGAAGCTCCAAAGAAAACAACGGCATGCAGGAAAACAGTGACAAGAATGATGGCAGTGGTGCGAGTCTTTGATATATTGTTAGGCACTGTAGATCAGCCGGAATGACAATTTACCTTGAACAAACGTGGAGGGAGAATTGCGGAGCGCTTCGTAAACACTTCATTGATACCACCGGCAATGAGCAAAACGATTCCAACAACAAGCGGAGCGATCGTCTCTGCGCTCGACCCTTAAGCAACGAATCATTTAACAACTCTCTTCATGAACAGGTGACACGGCAGACTCACATGATGTTTCACTGAAGTTCAAGCCGATAAGCAAGCAAACGACGCCTGCGACGAAACAAACGAGTCCAACGAAATCAAGTTCAGCAAGATGGTCTCGAATCGGGCGTTTGTGATGGGGGTTAAGATTGAGGAAAATGAAGAGAAGAGCTGCTGCAACACCGCCAGTGGGTCTAAAGACAATTGTCAGTGCGAAAGATGGGCATCCAGTGGAAGGGGATGGCATACAGGTTGATGAAGAAACACCACCGCCAAGAAACGTGTTGCGCAAATACCTTGATAACGTGTGAGTGGGCAACGGGATGACGAAAGGCACAAAACTCACACCGCCGAGAAGCGGCCCTACAACGCTGCAAAGATGGTTTGAGGCGACCGTGCCAGGGTAGGAAGAAGAGACCTTACCTTGCAATGCCATACGTAGCACCGATCAGCCCACCGTACCGGCCTCGACTGAATGACGATCAGTAAGATAGAAGAGGTCGTGGCACCATCACGTACTCCTTCAATGGCACAATGTCCGAAATGGTTATGATCACGAGCTGTATGATTCCACCGCCTCCGATACCCTGAATGGCTCTACACACAATCAGCCATGTCATATTCTGCGCTGCTCCGCACATCGCAGAACCGAACTGCAGATGGGTAGATCAGTACCTAAAGGACATATGAGATTGAGGCACATACCAAAAATATGACTATGGACGAGTAAAGAATTGGCTTGCGCCCTAAGGTCAAGCGTAAGTCTGCGGGGTAGGTCCCGTGTGGCGCTCTGCTTACCGAACATATCTGACAGTTTGCCGTACAAGGGACCAAATGCTGCTGCAGCGAGCAAGTATGCGCTGGCAAGATCGTGCGCTGAGCAAACCCTTACACATGACTCAGGCACGATTTAACATACCTGCCAACCCAACTATAATTGTTTCCGCCTCCAAGCTCGGACACGATCGTCGGGAGTGCAGTCGCAACGATCGTCTATACCGCTGATTAGATCCCGCCAGAGAGCACACGACCACTGGCTTCGGACTCACCTGGTCGAGTGCGGCCAAGAATATCGTGCACATCAAGCCAAAGAACACGATACCTAACCGGTTCTTGGGCAGGACGTGCTCTTCCTTGTCTTTCCACGATGCGCCCGGCCGTGTCTTTTCGACAGGCGAGTCGCTCTGCGTTTTGGTGGCCATATATGCGCTTGATTAAGAGGGCGGGTCTGTTTGCTCTGTCAAGGATATGGGGCGGGGGATGGGGTTTTGGTTGCAACGGAAGACAAGAGTGGAGGATGAAATATATATACCGATTTGCATAGTATTCGCATGATAGTAGTTCCGGAATGCCTCTCACGCCGTGACCGTGTCCGATGTCGGAGCTGCATTGCATGTAAGCCTAAGTTACCTCCATCCTTCGACAGTGAAAAATCTCACGTGAGCACAGACAGCGGCTGAGTTTACAAAGCGCTCAGGTCATCTCTCTCTGTCAGCTCCGGTGCAATCACTCTCAGATCTGGGCGGAAACGCCATCGTCGTAGGACCTTGAGGGCAGTATATAAGTTACGCACTGGCACGTACGAGGCAAGTGACCGATCCGGTGTTGATCGGCGCGGACTCCGTGCCCCCACGCAAAGTTTTTCTCTGTCATCCCAACGTCCAACTTGATCTTTCGCCAGCTAGCCACCTCCAAGCATCAGAGAGTATAATTTAATGAATCACACTACCTGTTTGGTGGCAGACGTGCAACAACATGATCTGCCATGTTAAACGTCGCAATGTGTCCACTCCTATTATTAGGCAGAGTAAGGAACAAGGGACGCGGTTTGAAGCGCAGCCAATCACAAATCGCCTTTGACACCGAAACGGTGACAAATCTTTCCCTCTAACCGCGTTTTTCGTCCGCTCTGCGTCGGACGGCAACACTTGCCGCGACAAATGACGAAAAAACGCTTATTCATCCTGCAAATATAGACAGCATACCCAATTGAGCTGCGCCATGCGGGTCATATTGTACGGGGGCCCATGCAGGCAACATTCCTCTAGAATTAGCGAAGTTTATTCTCGAATCAAGAATGCCTACGCAAGCATAAGTATACATAGGAGGTTCGTCCTGCAAATAGTAATACTGCAATGCTCCACGGCAAATTCGCACGTCCTTCAAACTTTATCATCTTATCACGAGAACTTGAATCATAGGGGAGGTCACGATGACCCAGCATAATGACACTGACATAACCTTACAGTAGCCCTGGAAGGTCTCAATGGGCCAAAGCACTCGGGGTTACTGTACGTACATACGATGGTCGCCGCTGTGGACTTTGGCACACCGTCCAAATTCAGCTCTACGGCCAGAAGCGGCTGAAACGATTGGCAGTCAAACGACAAGTAAGCCTATCTCTCCTCGGTTTGTGAGTGCTGAGCAGAATCCAAGCTTTCTAGACGTGGCTGGTCGACCGCCATCTTAGCGCCGCGAACAAATGAACGGGGAGCACCCCATCATGATAGCGTTCACTCATCCGATCCGAGCAGCGCTCGGCATACTTCGGCATGCGGTACTGCATGTACGACCCTGCACGTCAGGCCATCGTCACGGTTCCATCCAACAAAGAAAAACCCACGGGATCGCGGACACCATCACCATCACTTCCATTTGTCCTCCAAATCCTGCGGGAGATTGAGTCGTTGATTCACCGCCAACACAATCGCGACGTGACATGAACGGGAAGAGATGGCACTGACGTAAGCCCAACCCAACCCCTGCAGGTCGACACACAATCCACCAAACAAACCACCGCTAGCATTCCTAACACTGATATTACTTGTTCAAGTGACCGAACATCCGACCCAACAGAGCTTGGCATACTTCGACATGCGGTACTACTTACGACCCGACATGTCGGACCACGTTCTATCCAACAAGGAAAAAAACTCACGGGATCGTGGATACCATCACTCGACTTTTCCTTTATCCCTCAAAGGTAATCATGGAGATGAGTACTTATTTAAGTCGCTGTCGCTAATTGACTCTCTATCTTATCGCCAACCAATCGCGACATGAATGAACAAGGGACCTGGCACTGATGTCATTCCAACCCTAGCGTTCAAGGTTGACATCCAATCCAAGCTCAGCTTGCCCCACAACAGCGCCCGGCACGCGTCGGCCATCTAAACTTACAATCACGACCCTGCACCTCGACCACTGTTCCATCCAAGAAAGAAAAATCCGCGGGATCGCGTACACCATCACCGTACTTTTCTTCAAGGTTATCCTCCAGGTAATTTCTGTGGGAGATGTAGTAGTGCTAAAGTCACTGTTATTGATTGACCCGTCATCTTATCGCCAACGATCGCGACATGACGTGAACGGGGGAGCTGGCACTGACCTTATCCAACCCTCAGGCCTCCGCGCTCAGCGTCCAAGCCATCGACGTAACTCAGCTCCCGACAACGGCGCTCGGCACACCTCGGTATCAGCCATCTATACCCTAAAAAGCGACCCTGCACGTCGGACCAGCCGTGCATACCAACAAGGACATATCCGCGGGCTCGTGTACGCCCTCACCACACCACCTTGCTGCATCGAGTTATCCTACCTCTCGTTCGGTTCAGGGCGTGGTGCGTTCATCTCGGCGATGTTGCCGTCACTGTAATAGACTCGCCGAGACTCAGTCTTCAATACGACCATATACTACTGTACACTTGGCTTTTATTTGGTTCAAGGTGTCTTTGATAGGGAAATCAGTCGATGGATTATTTGATCATGGGTTGCGGAGGCGAACAATACATCCGACACGATAGGATATATGTACGTTGATATGCGAGTTCATCGTGCCTACGATGATCAATAGATATGAAATATTTGGTCACATGATATCCCCATGAGACGTGGGTCTTACCGACAGGCAACACATATAGATATACAGCACGATACTATGAACGCGGGTGCCGTACCTCAACGCCTCACGCGCACGATAAGCCCATTCCCCGACTCTCCCAACCCCCTATCTCGCACAAACGTGTGGGTAGACACGTAACCGATCAGCACAAAACCGACCAAGTCGGCCGGACGCAAGGCAACCCAAGAGTTCTTTTTTCACACGCGCTGGCCAACTTGCCCAGTTGCGCCCCCCCACGGCCAGGCCGCCATTATCACTTGGTTCCCAGAATTTCAATTCTAGAGCGGCGTTTATCAGATAGTGACACGATAACCTGTCCCTTTCCATGTACGTACGGACTAGACTGGTGACCAAGCCCTCGCGACGACTTGCCTCATAGACGGTCTGGTCACGAGACTAAGCACGGACGGCGGCCAAGTTCGCCGTGTGGCACTGATTGGATTTGGATTTTGAATTCGGTTACTGTATGATCTGATGTCATGTACAATGCAAGACGTCATACGCAGATTCGACGTCATACGTATGCTTACAGAACCTTGGATCGCTTCCGACACACTGATGTCATGCGTTTTCGAGAAGCAACTTGCTAAGCTGATCACTACGCTCGGAGCTTGAGACTGTTAGAACCCATTCGCACAGGACGGAACGGAATGTAGGACTGTATGTACAGCCTTGGTTCATCTAAAGGCATAGCATAGCGTGCATTCCTCGTTGTGGCGCATGATCGCTTTGAAAATCATGAACAGAGAACATGGACACATGGACCGTGCCTGCCCATGTTGCATTCATACATTCAAGTACAATGGACTGGGAACTATGAGTGACTCACTATACGCCACTCGCCACTCGTTACTCGTTTCTGAGTCACCCAAGACAAAGGCTACAGCCCACCGTACTGCGAGTGGAGAAGAAACACTTCCTGTAAACGCCTCGCGATCGGTTGTCGATCGCGCACCACAACCAAAGCAGCTGCACAGGTATCCTGCATCATAGAAGCACAGATACATGCTGTGTGGTCCTCTAGCCCAATACAATGGCATCCGAATCATCGATGCACCAACCCTCGTACCCACTCTTCGTTCGGGTCTTGCCGCTGGGACGGTTCATGAGACCACCAAAGGCAGGAACGCGGTGTCCTCGAGGTGATTACAGCAAGGGAATTCGCCGACTGCCGGGAGATTGCGTCAGGAGAATGAACTAAGCGTTCCCGATATGACCTTGTCATGTTCATGACCACCCACCCTTCGTCATAGAGAAGCCCCAGTGTGAAGGCGGGGTTGAGGCGGAGGCGGAGAGAAATGAATATACAGGGTTAGCGTGGATAGACGCAGCCCACTGTGATCATACGTCACAGGAACATGCTGTACAGTATACTTCACCAGACGAGAGGCAACAATCGGCAGTCGGTGTGGGTGTTGAGGGAAACCATCGTCCACGTGGTTACATCTCGAACCAGGATAGCCCGCAGACTAAATAAAGCCTGGCAATGCCATCGTAGCAAACGCCTTTCGAGAACCTTGGACATCGACAAGGATGCATGTAGAGAACTACTGGAAAGACAAATTATCCGGTCTTCCCGGCACAGTTTAGGGTACAACCCTGCATGGTTCTTGAACTCCGTAGCGCGAACAGCTTCAAGGGGAAGGGGCAGGGACCACAGGAGCAACCACAGCCCCAATAGGACCATAACAGTGTCGGTATTGCGCCGGGAAGGGAGAGATAATGACCATGCGGGATCCGCGAGGCAACCACTTTCTCGTCTGTGCGCGGGAATGAAACGAGCGTGGAGATTATACGAAGCGCACAGGTCACGATGACGACGTCGACGGCAGTCAAAGCAAAGGCTCCGCAGTGCGATGCAGGTCAGGTACGAAGACAAGCGGGTTAGGCGTAGCAAGTTACCGGTGAACCCGTGGAACGTTTAGAAGATGAAAGTGAAATGAGCAATTGGATTACACACGAGGTGAAGTGTTCGGTTAGATATGATATCGGATGGCACAGAACACGCGGCGGTCCGGGGGATAACGAGGTCCGATACCGGAACTCGACACATCGTCTCTTGTGGAGCGTAGAAGAATGTATTCACGACCACAGGTTTTCGGAGAACAAGACTTGCGGTGCCAGCGAGGCATATGAGTACTCAAAAAACTGAACGATTACCACGCGCCAGTGGAGTGTTTGGGTCCAGGTCTTCTTTGACGGCCAACTGAATCGAACCGTTACCAAATTATATTTGTTTGATGATTTCACATCCTGACAGGACGCAGCCTGGGGCCCAGGGCTGATGAGAAAACCCTGGATCCAGATGTGTGTGTACGCCAAGGAGACCGAGTATGAAACCTTGGTCTCCAAGGCGGACGCGCGCAAAGGGCGTGCTAGGTCTTCCTATATGCCGCCGCTGAGGTTACGTCGTTGAGCAATCCCGCCTGCAACCACAGGAACAGAATGGTACCCACCAATGAGGACGTTGACGACCAACAGATTGTGTAAGAAAACGCACATTTTACGGATAAGTGGATCGACTTACGGAATCGGAAATATTGGAGACGAGTCTGTCCAAGTGCTCTTCGTTACATTCTCGGATCTGCTGGAACGTTCAAGGGGAGGAACGAAGGACACGGGCTGAAAGAGAACACACGCATAACGAGATTCGTTTTGGGGCGGCCACATGTCAAGTCGGCCAAGTCTAGCTAGAGCCAGCAATCCCGGCTGTTAACCACAATCAGGCCTCAGGAACTAACCACATCCTCTTTAGAGACAGTTTTGAATATATCAATATCAAGCTGCGTGCCCTTTCGACGTAAATTGAACGCACATATGCAACAGTCTTGCTTGTCTGCGCTCGACTAAGTGCCTGCACGAGCATCCCAGCATGGACATGGCTCCTGAGTGACTGGCAGTCAATTTCCGCAGATAGGGCTTCCTTCACAATCTATCACATACTTCGGCGATCGTTCACTAGTACACCCGGGAAAGACAACGAACCCGGTGATTGCTGGTATGCAAAATTTGAGTGCTGTTCGCATAACGCGTCGAGAGCCTGACAGCCGGGGAGGTATGTAAGTATACGGCGTTGCATTCCGCGAGGCTGGAACCAACGGACCTGTCGTTGCAACCGAGTCAATGGTACACCCCCAAAAAACTTCAAGTATCCACTTTCCTTTACCGATCAAGCGACGAGGCCGAAAAGGCCGTACAAAAAGCCATGTTGTGCAGGGCAGCACTCGAGAGGTGAAATTCGGGAGCGTGTTCGGGAGGGAAAGTCGCACGCGACCCCGCGCGCCTCTTTCAACTTTCTCGATTCGACCACCCCCAGGCTCAGGTTGAGCGATAAGAGACGTAAAACAAAGACGCGCCGACGCATGTTGATCCCACTTGTGATGCGGCCGTTTGCTTTGGGTGTATCAGGGCGATCTTTTTTTTTTTCTTTTTCTTCTTTTTTTTTTTTTGGGTTTTTTGCCGACGCTTTGCCAATGGCTCAATTGCACCGTGTCAGTGTCGCGTCCAAGATTTGAAGTGGTACGATGACCTACAGGGCGGATGCCGTTTGTTGCCAAACACCTGTTCGGCAAAGCTCCCCCGGTTCGGATTTTGTCGCTAGAGTGCACATGGAAGTGAAGACGGGATCCAAGGATGCAGAGAGGATAAAATGGGGCCCGAACAGTTTCGCTCATTTGCGTTCTAATCGGAAGAAAAGATGTGACGTCGGTCAAAGAAATGGCAGCGCCGAATTTTACGGAATCTTGGCAGAGGAGTTCTTTTCGCGTAGGGTATGGTCTGACAGACATGCAAGACATCGCTGTCAGTTGAGGTCTGAAACATCTACAAGTCCACCTTTGGTAGATAGTATATGTACAAGTGTTTCCATTTGAAGCCATACTATTCGGTTCGCAATCACAAGCATATGGATGTTTCATTTCGTTTCATTCTTCGCAAAGGTAGCATACAACTCGTAAGATCCGTGCCACTCGTGAGTGGAGATGCTTCTCAATCTAGACCTCTTCTCCTTCTTCCCCTGTTCGTTCCATATGGTCGTCTCTGTCCAGCCAAGACCCTCCAGGGGATGTGTATGCGATAGATGAAAATAGATATTCCGTAGCAATGTGGGTGAGAAATGCATAATGTGCCGCGCAAATGAAACATGGATGATGAAGGCAATCAGATAATAATATGAGACTGGGAAACGAAGATGAAAAAAAGTCCTTCAACCGTGGATAGAATAGTCAGTGGTGGCGCTCAGGGATGGGATGTGGAAACCGCAAATTGTGCGGGAATGCAAGGGTGCGCGGCGACAAAACGAGATGGTGAGAAAATGGTTATGTGGCGCATGCGGATTCGGAGGGAGCGCATGGCGCAATGTCCCGTGTCCAATGAGGAAGGGAGCGGGTTCCCTCTGTGGCAAACGCGCGAAAAAGGGGATTGCATATACAATGTGCGCAACGGTGCGCTGCGAATGACGGGAACAGGGCAGGTCTTGCTCAACCGGTCATGCGACGTCGAAGTCTTCGCTTCGTCCTGAAGAGACTGAAGCGCAAGCTGAGAGTAATGGCTTGCCAATGGCGACGAAGGTTCTGGGTGCACGTTGGCCTGGAAAGGTCATTAGTCAACATGGGAAAATGAATCAACCAAGATTCTACTCACGTCCACTCTGAATCTGCCTGGATCACTTGGTCACCCTCCGCAGTAGAAGGGAACCGTTTCTCGTCCTGGCCCTTGGATGCCTTTGTAGGCGACCGTGGACGGCGACAAAAAGATTTTTCCTTGAGGGGCACACGCTCGAGTTGCTCTCCCTCTTCGTCCTCGTCCTCTGCGAGGAAACGCGACTCGTAGGAAGCAGGTTCATCGTAGGGGTAGTAGATTGGGGGTGGGTGGTAGGTGACGGTGGAGGATGGCCTGCGTCGCTGAGGCTCGAAAGAGGGGCGACGCTGTTCAACTTGGGTCTCTTCGTCGTCCGAGTCCTCCTCGTCTCCGTAGGTACTCTCCCAACACGGCCGACGAGACTGGAAATGTGAATGGCCAAAAGGGGGAAAATCGCGAAAATCGGGATCATGTAGATCGCCGTGGTGGTCGACATAGACCTCCTTGACTGCCATCATTGGAGACTTGCTGAGGGGGGAGTAAGGGGCGGGGGAGGCGTAGGCAGGGTCGAGGAGACGCGCAATGTCTGCTTCGCGGGATGAGGGTGAGTATGGACGTGGGGAGTGATGTGAGTGGTAGTGGTGGGACGAGGGCGAGGGCGATCGCTTGCGCACTAAGCGGTAGCGGCGAGCTGGGGGCGAAGAGGAGCTCGAAGAGGAGGCGCTGTCGTATGCGAACATGTGAGGGGGTACGTCGTCGCGAGGGGATGGTGGCATGGGACGAAGAGATGAGTCGTACGGGGGAGCGAAAGGGACGGAGGAGAGCGGGATTATATAGCATCTGTCAGAGAGACACACACAAAGAGCGACAACGCGCTCGGGCAATACAAGGCCTCCATTTCAGAGCCCGTGCGTAATCATTCCGTAACCGTCCAAATTACCAAATTTAGTTTACCCTCCCAATACCGCATCTCAGATCTCGCCTCACGTGCGATGCCCGTCCCACTTGCCATATCCGGAGCGGCCCTCCACACGTTCCCCACCTCGAGTTCCAGGCATGCCCAGCTCGATTATCGCACCCCGAATCATATCCTATACAGCATCGCACGAGGCCAGCACAGCGCACAACCCCCGGCGAATCATCAGTCATTTCACCCGACCAACCGCGCCGCAGCTGACTCACCAATCGCATCTCGGCTTCGGCCCGTGTCCTCCCGCGGCCGAGTCACAAAGCTGTCTCGGTGCCTAGTCATAACAAAGCAAACGCTATACACCGTTGCACGAATACGGTCTTTAATCCACACCACCGGCTTGTTCGCTGCTAATCATCCACCGAGCCTCCACATACCCAGAGTAGCATACCGTTCCTGTGCTGTTCCGTGCTGCACGCGTGTCGGGGATATGACAGGGGAGGACCCGGGATCATCCGAACCCATCCCGCTCACCACGGCTCTTTGGTTTGCCAATTTAATCAAGATTTTTTTCATCCCATTCGACGATGATTGGACGACAAATTACACGACAGCTTGTTGCTAGTTGTGGAGTGAGACCCACTATAGCATGTCATTGTGACCTTTGCTTTGTTCTACAACGCCCTTGACAATGGAGACATTCATCTGTTTCATCTTATCAGCTTAGATTATCGCATTTAGCGGATTAGATAAGATCACTCTTCCAGGATTAGCACAAATGGCTCAGAATAGCTTACCCGCTGGCTCCCCTCATGTCATCTTTCCTTTCCTCTCAGAGAATCCCTTCCCTTGCTCCGCACGATTCCAGGGAAGAACACCTTACGGAAACGCGCGCATATCGTGTTTCTCCCACGCATATCTAGAAACCTCCCGCTTCCTTCCCGTAGAACCTCCAGTGTTCCTCCTGTATTTCTGGACTGTCATGTGGTTCACGCGAGGCCGTGGACACACACACACACGCACACATACAAGCGCGCGTACAGCACCGAAGCTCGGTCACGGTATCTCACCGACATGTGCACAAATGGTCACGCCAGCTGAGCAGTCCCAAGCCTCCATGTCCTGCATGTCCTGCCATATCCGTAACGCGTCGTGTCAATGGAAAGGGGTTGCTGTGGAGGGCTAGCTCCATAATTCCCGTTCTCAGCCTGGTTCTATTCTCTTTTCCGTCTTCCCGCAACGCCGCACCTGTGGGACCTCCTTGTGGAGGGTAGAGGGTGTCTACCCAGTGCAGCGTTCTGGCAGGGTCCACCTGCAGCGTTCTGCCCACGCGAGAAGGAAACATGGCGTCATGATCCTCGCGTGTATCTCGAGACGCCCACGATGTCGTTCCATAATCACATCGATGGATTCACGATATGTCAGCTTACGAGTCCACACATGTCAGACGTAGCATACGCCTATCGATCCGCAAATTGTTCTTGATCACACCCATCCTGTCTCCTTTCACACTGATGCCTGATTTGCCAAGTCTACCGTTTTGGTCGGGGTCTGGCGAGGTGCCTGCCAGCGTTTCCCCCCACGATGGTATACGTTCTCGGGGATAACCGAAGGCACAGCAGTTGGCCACTGCGAACACAACTTTCACTGACATCGTACCAGTACTAGTAGAGGGGCCCCCTGTTTTCCCCACATTCCAAATGGAATAGTGTCTGGTAGAATGTTCTGCCTCTTATCGCGAGACCATCTCTCCAAGGCCTGGGATAATCACTGTATCAGTCATGCGAGCTTGGATTGGCAGCGTGCCAATCAGGAGCGCTGCGGCCGTTCGTCGGGTCTTGGGACTCCCGTGGCGCTATCGTCTTGCCTGATCCTGATCATATCATGCTGCGGCATTGCTGCCTAATCCCGTCCCGCCTGGGTTAGCCCAGTCATCCTCCAAATCCGTCTAGCCCGCGTCCCTCGGCATGTAGACGCATGCGGAAGATCCATATTATCTTATCGCTCCGCTCCACTCACTGGCCCAATCAGCCAAGCCCTCCCTTCTTTGATGACCGTAACCCCTAGATGGTGATCACACTCTCTGGATATACGAGAGCCTGGAACGCCCCGCGGAATATATCGCGAGACATATCCTACATGGCATCGGACCTGGAATACCAAATGGACTATCTGGTGAGTCACCCGACGTTTGTTCACCATACTCGTCCTTTGGTCCCATCCCCCGGAAGAACACGGAATCCTGCCATCCAATCTCGAGAACCGTGCGGCGTGCGATTATACTCTTTTTGCTTGGTCGGCCTTTTCGGCCATCCGTCTGGTTGCCGTTTGTTACCTTGTCTGGATCAGCGTTTGTCAGGCTCACATCAGTATCATGATGCGGCGGCGATGATAAAGCCAAGTCGGTTTCACTTTCTTTCCTTGCTTCGCGGAAGGCTCCATCCAATTGGCTTGGGAAACAAGAAGCGGCCGAGCAGACCGACTTCCACGAACGCGAACAAATGCGATGCCTCTCAGATAGTTCATCATTAATTACTAATGTCACTTGTTTGATATCAGTTCTTGCAGGAGTAGAAGCGGGAATGATACATACCTAAACGATGTTTGGATATATTGACAGATGAACGCCGTGATTCTCTCTTGGGTGATGCTGTGGAAGGCCCTCTTAGACCCCAGCTAGACTCTGGAATGCTTCGTTTGTAGCATGACTGATCTGATCAAATAACACCGCACGCGGACTTAGTGACTTATGGCCCGAAGAGGTTTCCTTATGAACCAGGGTTGTCATGGCGTGTAGGAGCGGTGCTAAGTGGGCACAGGTTGTCGTGTGTTAGTGGTAGCAGGCCAACTTTAGCCTTGCGACGCGTCATCGCACAGCCTGTACGTCGAAGGATGAGCGGCGTCTGCGCCGAGCTCACAACTCGACTCACTGATTCAGCGTGATGGTGATGGTCATCCAAATGATATCTGCACCCGACGATCACTAAAGTCATTCGTAAGCAAGGTGTATATCGCTTAGAAAGAAGATGGAAAGTTCGAATACGGAAGAATGAAGTCAAAGGTTGATATTCACCGATATCCCCCTGATACCTGGGGTCTGATAACACCCCCGTCCAAGACCTCGACCCCTCCCGAGGCATTTCATTTCTTGCATAGCGATCGTCGAAAATCCCAAATAATAGTCTCCGGCGAATATACATATCGTTGGTAGCCGGGGAGCAATGCCCGGCAACCTGATTTCATTTCGGTAATCTCCAGTTCCATTACCTGAAACATGCGATTGCCAAGGAGTGAACACTATTGTTTCGTTATAAAAAAGAACCTAGTTGTTTCATCGTCCACTAGATGTTCTTGATGAAACCTACCACGATACCTATATCACCTTAATCGACTGAGCGCGCCAGGATCCCCAAGGTAACCCAAGGACGAAATCGCCAGCCATGCGGATACATTTCGATGCAGGCTCGCGATCGCCCGCCAAGGAAAGACCATCACCAGACGGTCGATGAAGTCAAGTAATTCACTACCTCACTAACCGTGGCTCGCTTCGAACGAGGGTCATCAACTGTCCCCTTCGGCTTCTGCCATAAGCATTATCAGGATCGCAGTCCTTCCCACAGACACGACACGACTTGCCTGCGTTCGTCATTGGCACGTACCACGCCATAGCATGACGCATCTCATTTAGCGGCACCAAGATTGGAGATTGGCTCGGTGACGAAAGTGAATGACGACCGTTGGGGAGGGAGGGGGATCGGTGACGTGCGCGACGCGTGCCCCAATCCCGTGGGGCACGTTCATTTCGCGAATCTGATTCGAGGGTGCATAGCCAATCTCGGTGAGCCCCGTCGTGCAGACGCACACCACAAGGGGCGGACGTGCAACCAAGTGCTGGCAGTGGTAGGAGCGGTCCGCGGACGGGGTCTGAGGTCGTGCATGCGCCGTGCGGGTGTCTTGGTGCACCGTTGCTTCATGGGGTTCCAAGTTGGCCCCTATCGTGGGCGTGCGGCGTGCTGGATTTTCTCCTACTGGTCGGGCGAACCCCAGTCTCGTCTCGGAGTGGACAGGGGTGTGGCGTTCAGACTGCATGTTCTGATTTGGGGTGTGCGTGGTCGCCTGTTGGAATGCTGTCCGAGGCGAACACGGTGCTGCACCACAGGATGCAAGCGTTTAGTGTGACACTGCAAAAACGGGCGTTTGGTATCCTGTGAGGCTGGGGATTCCTGGAAGACTTCCGTGAGTGCTATTGGGGTGGCGCGGGTGGATCCAGTGAACGTACAGCACTTTGGAGGTACGTTTCTGTGCAAGATAATATCGTACCACTCGTTCTTAGTCTAGGCCATGTCAAGTATTCAGATCCGCCACATGACGAGCGTGCACCGTGAGAAGCAAAAGTCCGAATCTGGAAACATGGACTTCTTGATTCTGAGACCAGACGGCGTTGGACGAGGACGCAGTACCCCTTTACTGACTGCTGACCCCCGTCTACTTATTCATGACTATCTCATACTATAGGGCTTGACGCGCACACGCTAGTATACAGGCCTCGATGTTCGGCTGTGAGATCATCTGGTCGAAATCGAAAGCAACTCAACCAGAAGGAAAGCATTCCTCCATGACATGGCTAGCAAATAACACCATGTACACGATGCAGGTCGAACGATACATGGCTAGGAGGTTGGCAGACATGCGGATATGGATATGCAGTACGTGCAGTTGTTCTCTCCTTGATTTCTGACCCTTGGTCTGATGGACTTCTTCCCTTCCCTGACCGTGTTATCCCAGATGAAAAACTGCAGGACACTAGGACTTACATGGTCTTTTGAGACACTCCAACCGGCCATTTTTTCAGTCGCCAGTCGCCACGAAAGGAACGTAAAAAATTTCGAGTCGAGCATCGCATTCCTATTCCCTCCTCTCGTTCACACATTGCGGCGTTCTCGATTCGATTAACATTCATTTCATTGGAGCCACCATGGTGTCTCTCTCTTTTCTGAAGCGAGATCACACGAATTAGCAGACTTTTTTCTTATCATGGTCGCCATGCAGCAGGTAAAAAGACGTAAAAAGTCATCATGGCCGGCATCTGAATCTATACAATGCACACGTCCAACCGCCGTGTTTGACATGTCAATAAAATTGTAAATTAGTACGTCGCATGTACTTTCCTTTTCCCTCCCGCCACAAACCCACCGTATCCCCCGCACAGCCTGACAGAAATTCATCACGAACCATATGTGTATCATGAACTGCGACAATGAAGATTCCTGACACTTATGGTGTACTTGCAGTTCGTAATAACCGTTATAGTCAGGAACTATCTCGGCTCATGTTCCACACGTCCTAGTCTCAATGCAAGCTCAGGACACGCGAGACTCGGTATCACTCCCCATTCGCGACTCCCCGAGACTTCACCGGTCTGGCGGCCAGCAGTTTCTCTCAGCTTTCAGCTCCGTTGTCGTGTGGAACGTTTCTTACCATGCCAATCAAAACGTTTCCTGTTGGCTGTTCGTCATTTTAAATCTCTCCTCGGTTTTCGGTTCCCATGACACATTTCTTGGACCTCGCAGGCCCACCCCTGTCTGCCCCTGGTTTCGGGATTCATATGCTTCCGTGTATGCATCTTGGCCGCCTCGAGTTATCCTCATTGTGTCTGTCATTCTACCCATTTGGAACCAGTTTCGCCTCTCTTGGCTATCGTGGGTGTCCGTCAGTGCAGTTTGTGCCTCGAGCAGTGGCGAGGCTGTGGCCTGACCCACCATCGCAGATACGCTACATGCTCATCTGGAAACGTGCGTTGACGACGCCTGCAACTTGATCCCCGATTCTCTTCCCAGAGCAGTGTCCCGAACGCATCGGTTTACAATCTGAAGCAACTGCCACGTGACGTTCATCGGGGAAAGCTGACCTCATGCAAACGTCTTCGATTCAAATGATAGCTTCATATTCTACACTATTATTGCTTGGCAACCGGTGTCTTTTGTTTCCTGGTGAAACCGCTGCTCATTCCTATGGTAATGTCAGATACGTCGAGTGCTTCCTATCCTCCTCTCTACCGACGTCCCCGTCTTTTTCGCAGGATGTTGTTGCCTTGGATCCACTAACAGCCAGGAGCAGCCTGGATCCTAACAGCCTCCTACAGTTGTGAAGTTAGAGCGTCGAGTAGGTCACGTTTCAGAGACTCAGATCCTTACTGTGCGTTTGCGCAAAGCGCCTCGGGCCGCTGTAAGCAGAAGTTTCGTCTTATGCACTGTGGAGTGCTTGGCGATCCCCCGGGACTAGGTGAGGCAAAATCAGTCAGTCTCGAAGAAGGAAAAGTTGTGAGCTCATCAACTTACGCTAAGCGCGGAAGCAGGTTGGATGCCTCAATGGCTGAAACTCCCGATCCGTGTCTTTATTCTATGTATGACGCGTTCGCACGCTTTGCTCTCTCTCAGCGGATGTCATCAGGTCGGTCAGGGATGGACATACCTGCGCGTTGAGCTTTGGAGGGGAGATGTAGAGCGAATGGTCGCTTCACCCCTGTGATACAAATGCGATCTAGACTTGTTCTGTCCTCCCGCGTCTTTTCCGCAGGTGGTGCAGTCTGGGCATTGCTCCTGGGTCCCTCTCGTGCTTGTCCATGCTGATCGCGCGGGACATCGCGGTGGAATCGGTGATACGACGCGCCTCCCTTTCCAGGTACGGCGGGATGACCAGGAGGTAAGCTACTGCGCCTACAATTCATGGAGCGATGGGAATGCGGTGGGGCAGAGTACGGTGTTCGCCAAGATTCTGCGAGAGCACCCATGATCTCAGTGTGGACAACTATTGGGGGTCGCTCGGCGAGTATAGTTGGTGGTACGAGGGAGCGAGGGTTGGTATCTCCACTTCCGGGTGTCTACTGTCGACTTTTGCCTTTTATGCATCTGGGGTTGTTTTGAACGCCCATCTAGTAATGCTATTTCGCCAGTATCGTGCAAAGCAGGCTCTACCTCATCCAAGATCTTACCATACCATATTCCTGGCTGACGGGGGAGGCTGATCGCGTCATGTATGGAGGGCTGCCAAAGTGGCATCACGTACGGCCTGCCAATGCTGTAGTTTTGGCCCCGCCCTCCATGAAGTTTCCAAAAATAGTAAAATGGCAGCCAAGCGATTTGAATAAGCGCTCGACTGATTTCCGTGACCTCAGGTGGACGGAAAAATGATTCATATAAGTATATCCATAGCGCTACAGTCGTTTCCGCCATGGTATGAGTGGCCTGCGAAGTCAGCTTTTATGGAGGCTCCCAAGTTCCTGGCTCACATACCTGATGCATGGTTTGGAGTGAAGCAGGTTCCCAGCTTGGCAAGACGCATGTTCGCGGTGGTCGGCGTTCGCCTCCACTCGTACCTCTCCCTAGAACGTTCCCCTTGAAGCCGGACCAACTTGAGCGCAAGCGAGTCGAGATCAAAACTCTGGACCACTCTGGCCCTCCTTCCACAGCTAAGATTCCCTCGCCTAGCAATAATTTCTCACCTCTCCTCGCCAATGCCAACGAAGCTACTGATAATATTTGATCATCCATGGTCTGGCGAAAACCATCAACCAAGGAAGGTGCGAGTTCACCGAATTCACAGCGTGCCGTTCATTCCGCCACATTGGCTTAACAAAGAAGGTCCAAGACCAACGACATCGCATACGAGAATGACGCGACGCGTCGTGTCCGAGGAAAACAGTGAACATGGTGGGTGCTTCGACAACTCGGTATATTATTTCATTTAATAGGCGCGTTCAAGGCGGCCCTTTGCACAGGGCCATCAGTGGCAGGTTTGGGGACATGATAACGCATGCCACACCTAGACGCAAAGAAGACTTTGTGAACATGGCGATTGAATTGAGTCATTGGCGCCTATCATGATGCGCAAGGCAGGTTGCGATGCCAAGAGGGTTGGGCAGCGATACTCGGTACTCGTATGCCGTTATTGTAACACGCGTCTTCGTGATGTCGGTCCTCCTAGGTCCTCCTTGGTGTTCAAGGTCCTGCGTTTGCGGGTTCCCCGTCTCTTGCTCGTGTTGCGATGGTGAAACAGATGATAGACGTGCGCTAAAATTCTGGTATTCAAACGCTTTTGCAACATAAAGGTTCCAAGTACTTACCATTTCATCAGGTGACATGGGTTCTTCACTGCAGTACGACGCGGCAACCAGCTTTATCGATGCGCATCACCGCAATCTCTCATCTGAGCTCCTCGTGTTATCTTCTCGCCATCTACACTCGTCCCTAAACACATGTTGGGGCCGTAATATGTTGGAGATGAAAGTAGGTGCGAGGCTATGACATCGATCTTCCAGAGTTATATTGAATTTGTTTTGCATAATTCACCCATACAAAGGCCTCTGTACCTATCATGCAACATCGACTGCGGAACCAAGACAGGCACTAGTACTAGCATCCTTTCTTGGTGCATCTAAGGCTTCCTTGACAAGGATGCCTCACATTATGAAAAATACCAATACATCTGGTTATATTGTACGGAAACTCCCTACAATATAAGAGTTGAAAATGGTACTACATCTCCAAGTTATTTAACTGATCTGATCAAGGTTATAATTTTGGGGTTGTATAATATAATTATCTGCCTATACATACACCAACGTTCAGAGACAAAGTCAAACATCCTAATTCCTTACCACGGCGTTCATGTATGTAGATCGCCGTTCTGCGTCACAATGGGATACTTCGTCCCTTTCTCTCACCTTCATCGCTTTGCACTATTACAGGTGTAATGCACTTTGCATCTTCCTCTCTCTGCCACAGTGTATAAACATTTCACAGTCGCTCCTGTGGTAATATGTCCTATCCTATTGCGAGCAAGGTACCTAGGCAGCAACCGCCACCACCTGGTCTGTCAAACACGCCATGTGATCCGACAACAGTACACAGCACTTACATCGGTGCGGGATAGCCTGAGGATGATGATTTTCCCGACCTGTCCACCAATTGCGAGATGCCGGTCGTCCGGCGAGAATGAGATTGAACGTATGTCCTGAGGGTGCTCGATGAGACTGAGCTGAGTGTGTCTCGACGTGTCCCAGAAAGTGACAGTACGTTTCGTAGAGTATGCGATGATTTCCCCGTGCTTTGGTAGAGCGATGCACGACGATCCACAGGTATCAGGGGCAGGCCATTCCGAGACCTCTGACCCTGTGGATGCTTCGAATCGCTTGATTTTCCCGTCGGATATGACAAGGAAATGGTTGCTGAACCAAAGGACACCACCGTTGAAGAACGAGGTGACATTCACTTTGATATCTACGAGGAGGTGGTGATTCATGTTGTCGTAGATTCGAACGCGATCTTGAGTGGCTATCACGATGCGATCGCCCTGCGGCGCGTATTTCGTTGCTACTACCACCTGGCCGTAGTAGCGGAGTAGCCATACTCGTTGGCGAGTTGCAATGTCCCAGACCGAGGCTACGCCCCTCGACGACCCTGTCACGAACTGGCTCGAGTCGGGCGAGAAATCGACTGTATGGATGGCGGACAAGAAATCTTCCTCGTGCGAGAAAAAGACTTGTTGGCGTGTCTCTGCATCCCACACAAACACGTCCCCTCCATATGTCCCCGCCGCGATCCATCTACTATCCGCCGACACAGCAAGACAGGAGGCACCCCTTCCCGTGTTCATGGTTGCCATTCGTTTGCCATCTTCCACCTGCCACACTTGGACTTCTCCGAGCTCACCGCTTACGAGATACTTGCCGTCCGCTGAAAAAGTCACCGCATATACGAACTTTTTGACGTCGATTTCGACTGGGTGTTCTTGTCCAACCGCAACGATCAGCGTCAAGTGCGCGCTCCATCTTGTCGGGACTCACCAGTCATTGTCGATGTGGTCATTAGCGACGCAGTGTAGCAAGGCAACGGGTCAACGGACAAGGTGCGGCTTCTCCGTATTACATATGCACTCCCTTGATATAGGCCAGTGCACAGGTGCCATCACCTCGTGCCCTCGGCGCCTGTTCCACAATGAGTCTGTCTTCCACCATTACATAACAAACTAGAGTACGGCCGAACTTCGTCGGCAGTTACCTTGTTTACATCAGACTATTTTTCGTTCTTTTAAAACGTGGTTCAGGAGCGATAGAAAATCAAAAGCAGAAGTTGAGCAGATGTAATACAGCCGTGAAGTGGAAGAAGATAGAGCATGGTGAACTGACAACAGTAAAGCCGTTTAAGTATCGGAGAGGGAGAAGTTAAGCACGGCCTTTTCCTTTCTGAGGCGACGCACTGACACGAATACATTTGTGGGGACTGGAAGGAAGAGCAGAAGGAGGATGTAGAATGTAAAGAGAGCGTAAAACAGGAAGGAAAATGTGTTTTTTGTTTTTCTTAATCAATATATGTAATAAAGCAAAATGCACTTTGACGGTCGCTCCGCAAAGCAGTGACTGGGTTACGAAAAGTTCTTTGAAGTGTTTTTGGACACGATCTGATACCAGCCAGGTTTCCATAGCAAACTCTGGACCGAGATCATCATCGTTCTCGTCGATCGTAGTTCCTGATAGCGTTAATGAGAATAAGTTATAAATTCAAGTATTTTACCTGTCGTTTCAGTGCTATCAGTCGGTTCGGCTACTTCTTGAGCAGCCTCAGTATCCTTTGGTTTTAACTGTATATAAAAATGGCGTAAGATTTTATAAGGGCGTAGCAAACAGAAGGTACCTCGAACAAGGAGTGCGTGAGTTTGAATTGAGGTTCTTGAAGGTGCTGTGTGATAGCACTGGTTACTTTGTGTCATTTCTCTAACTTGATGAGTTTCTCGAGATGATGAAGGTTGTCGATGCACTTTTCAAAGTCGTTCTTTGCAAACTCGTACTCGGTCGAGGTAGGGGCAGTGAGACGGCAGCTGAGACGGACATCTTGTAGTTTACTGTTGAATGTATTGTCGGGATCATAGTTTCCGTCCGGAGTGAAGTAAAAGTTGTTTCGAGCAATCTGGAAGACACCATGAAGGATAAATTCTTGGTCGTTGTCCTGCTTTAGTACAAGGATATCGCCAATGTTTCCTAGGGTAGAGCTTCAAACACAATAAGAGTAGAAAGGATTAG